>SJYQ01104679.1:4217-32284 GCA_006410935.1 Redunca redunca | reverse complement strand
TGTTGTTTTGACAATCTTTAATAAAACTAAAAATGTACTAAATGTATGAAATGAGCCTACAAAATTTTCATTATTTCCAGGTGGTCCATTATGAAATGACATTTTTTTCTGGAATAATAAAGACCTTTTGAGGAAGAAAAAACTATAAATTCCTGCATCCACAGTATAATTGTATTGTTCATTGAAAATGCTTTTCTGACAAATTGTGGTTATGTAATGTAAACACATAACTAACACTTTACTCTGAATAACTTTCTAATCATCAAGCACCACATGACACAGGCATTTTCCTTCTCTATGAAACTTCAATAAAATGGTGCTTTCAGTCTAAGATTTCAAATTTACAATTCCAAATGAAAAATAATGGCTTCTTTAAAAATGTTATTTTTATTTTTCCATGTAATTTCTACCCAAACTTTATGCCTGCACTCTTCACAATACAAAGCTTATGTTTTAAGTTACATGATGGGGGATAATCTGTAAATAAAAAAAAGATACTAGTATTAATAGTTAGCACAAAAGCATATCTGTGTTCACAGATGAGTTTTTAAAATTTTAATTAATACTATACAACAGTAAAAATCTGTTAGAAATACTATTGAATAAATGCTTTCTATTCAAAGCGTCAACCTTAAAATGGTTTTCCTTACAAAGGTTCAGGATTTTGACCCAGCTTCTGTGTCTACTTTGTGTCATTTCTCCAGAATTCTTCAGGCCATGCCTACAAGTAGAAAGTAGACTTGAGGAAGACCTTAGAAGTGCCAGGGCCTTATGAAGTGATAATGATAATGATGTCACTAAGAGGGGCAGGAAGTAAAACAGCTGCCACAGGCTGGTTTCTCAGCTCCCCAAGATCAGGAGGTCTGCATACTCGTATCTTTGTTTTCTTTTCTTTTTTCTTTTGCTTTTATTATGCGTCAGCCTATCCCTAAGGGCTGAAACATCAGGTTTCTACGAGTGTTTCCATGGACTCTTTCTCAAATGAGAATTGAGCGTGGACTTCTTCTCTGCCAGCGAGCATTAGAACAGTTCTTTACTAGAAGCCATTCTTTCCTCATCTCTAAGATGGAGATCACTCTGCCAACCTTTTAGGAATTATAGCAACAGCCAGACTAACATTGTAAAGTCAGTCCCTCACATTTAGAGTCTGGAACTCCCCAGGCAACCCCGTGGGGGCTGCATGAACAACAGTCCTGCGTAGCCAGCAGACCTGTTCTGTAGGAAATGGCCCAGAACATGCATTCCTCTGCTCTTAAAGGGAAAAGGGGGCTGTTCTCATCAGCTTCTAGGAGTTTCCGCAAAGACTGGGTGGGAAGGACCCTTGGTGACCTCTGCAGGAAGAAGACTGAAGATTTCCAGGTTTACAACCCAAATTGTCATCCCTTCTGCACACCTAGAATGCATGCCCAATCCCTGTGGCGATCTCTGGGTTTTTTTAGTCTTGCTCAGAGTTATATCAGGTGTGCACCCTGGATGTAGCCGTGGGGGGTCTTATGGAAATAAGAAGTGTTTTGTCATGTTGGGTAGAAACAAGCAGCAATGGCTCTGTTGTTACAGAAGTAGATGGCTGCAGAGTGGATCCTTGTGTGTGAAGCATGTTCCTGGAGATACTGAATTTAGACTCCCTGTCTCTGCAGCATGAAACCCTCCACTGCTTAGGAGACTGAGACTCTGTAGGAACCCTGAGAAATCCAGAGGAGATCCCCCAACAGATCCTCGAATCATCATCATCATCATCATCATCATCATCATCATCTTCATCAACCATCGTAATGATTATCATCCACATAATTATTATCCTCCTCCTCCTCCAGCCCTGGGATCCCTGCAGCAATAATGACCAACTTTGCTCCCATAACTCTTCAACTTTCCTTTTCCTTCTTCCCTTGGAATAATTTCCATTTGCCCTGCCCCAGCCTTTGTTGTTGTTCATTCACTCAGTCATGTCATACTCTTTGCGAGTCTGACCCATGAACTGCAGCACTCCAGGATTCCCTGTCCTTCACTGTCTTCTGGACTTTGCTCAGACTCATGTCCATTGAGTCAGTGATGCCATCCAACCATCTCATCCTCCATTGCCCCCTTCTCCTCTCCTCTATCTTTCCCAGCATCAGGGGCTGTTTTCCATTGAGTTTTGCATCAGATTCATGTTGATGTATGGCAAAACCAATACAGTATTGTAAAGTAAAAAAAAAAAATAATAATACAGTTACTTAAATTAAAAAAAAAAATGTCCAAAGTATTGGAGCATCAGCTTCAGCATCAGTCCTTCTGATGAATATTCAGGGTTGATTTCCTTTAGGACTGACCGGTTTGATCTCTTTGCAGTCCAAGGGACTCTCAAGTGTTTTCTCCAACACCAGAGTGCAAAAGCATCAATTCTTTGGTGCTCAGCCTTCTTTATGGTCCAACTCTCACATAACTACTGGAAAACCCATAGTTTTGACTAGATGGACCTTTGTAGGCAAAGTGATATCTCTGCTTTTGAATATGCTGTCTAGGTTTATCATAGCTTTTCTTTCAAGGAGCCAAGCGTCTTTGAATTTCTCGGCTGTGTCACTGTCTGCAGTGATTTTGGAGCCCAGGAAAATAAAAAGTCTCTCACTGTTTCCCCTTCTGTTTCCCATGAGATGAATGGACCAGATGCCATGATCTTGTTTTTTGAATGTTGAGTTTTAAGCCAGCTTTTTCACTCTCCTCCTTCACCCTCTTAGTTTCTCTTCACTTCCTGCCATTAGAGTTTGTCTAAATTTCTGAGTCCATAGTCCATCCTGTTTTCTGCAGTTCCCGCTCCTTCCTTACCAAATCCTGTTTTTGTTTGTGTTTGTTTATTATCTGCTTGGATGATCTTCGGATCACTATTTGCTGGCAATGAGCAGAACTATAGATATCAGTTAGTCTTTATTATAGAGACCAAATTGGAGACACAAAGTCATGCAGTTAGTTGGTAATAGTCTCATATTTGGTTTCATGGTTTGGGCTTCTGAAAAAGTGCTTTGTTTTTCATTTTGAAGTCTTCCATTGCCAGAGCCTCAAAACTACTAACTATATTCATCTCATTGTACAAATAAAAGCATGAACCTGAGAAAGGCTGGCATTCTCTCAGCATCACAAAGCCAGTGTGTGAGAGTCAGATGAGTCCCCAGATCTACTGACATGAAGCACAGCCCACAGGGCAGGGCCCAACCTGCTTCTCAGGGAAACCCGCCCAGGGCCAAGGGAGTATGTATCATGGCTCTAAGAAGATGGCCCCATAGAGGCTGCTCTAGCCCAGAGGAAAGGCATCATGAAAAAGAAACTAATGTTGGCCTTACCTAGACTGATCTGCACCAACACTGAACACAGTACCAAGTGGACAGCCTCGGGTTTCTGTGCCTTTACACATCTGGCACATATGCACACACTTTTGAAAGAATACCACAGAATGGTAGCCTCTCATGGATAGTTGAACCTCCTCATATTCACTTTGAAATTCCAGGAATTAGTTATGCCATCTTGGGCTTATTAATGCTAGAATATAGACTAACTTGACCAAATTGTAACATACACCAAATAGTAAATATTAGCACTATGGTTTGTCCATTCAATGTAATTACTGTCAGCTTCTAGGTTTGGGTAACTATTCAAATTAACAGAAACACTGAATTTTGTAGCTTTTGCTCATAACTGGAAATGTTCTTTATGTTCATAGTTACTTTAGGGGATGTTTATAATTCATATATGAAGACCCTCTAACCAATTTGGCTAAAGTACTTTGATCCTGAAATTTCATTAGTCTATTAAAGTCCCTTGAAATAGCTATTCTGTTTTTATTTCTCCTGAAAGTATGGTAATTTTTACCCTGCTAATTATTAATTATAGTTTCATATAATGGATCTATAATACATGCAGTGATATCATCTTTGCACATGTGAACACAGTACATGACTTACACTCTTTTCTCCTTACACTGAGGGATGGCATTCCATTTTTGGAGTTATTCTTGATGTCAAGTGAAGGAGACTGCTGGGTCGTGTGAGTCAGGTGCACTGTTGCAAACCTGTCATCTCTGGTCTGGTTTCGCTCTCCTTTTACTTCCTCCACTGCTAGAGGCTGGATTCTGTGTGGTCTGCCAGAACTAGTCCCCTTGTGGAATAGCACGCAAATGTATGTGCGTGTGGCTCAGACAGCAGGGACTCAGATGTGACCTGTGAGTGCCTATGTGCCTGGCCCTGCCAGCTGTCAGCCAGGGGGAGGCAGGAGGCCCTGGCCCTGGCCTTCCGACCAGGCTCTTCCCTCTGCACACAGGTGCCTCTTCTTTGTCTGGACTCTGAGAGCCCAGGGACATCGGGAGCACGTGCCAGTCCCCGTATTGAGCAGCTGACTTCTGCACTTCCTGTTTTCTGGGGCGGCAGTAGACTGAAGAGGAAGCGGCCCAGTCTGAAACCAGGCATTATTTCCATCAAATTTTGCACCCAGAGCAAACTTCGTGGCCTAACCGATTTAAGAGCCCCCAGCTTTAAGCTGACTCTTACAAGGCAGTCTGTGGTCAACATTTCTGTCAAAAGTCTCATTTCCTTTATATTTAGAAAATTTCAATAGAACAGTAAGAAACAGATATTTTAAAAATACAGCCCACCAAGGTGGTCAAAACATTGGACGAGCTAAGTCAAAGAAGAACACAGTATCTGAATGTGCAGTTAGCTATAGAAACAGGGCTTAGCCCTCCACTATTAGACACTGATGGTGCTTAGTCATCTGCAGATTAAAGCCAGCATGTGCTGATTCTTCAGACTGGTAAAGACGGCTGAACTCGGAGCAAACCAGCACACCAAAGCAGAGTTGTCCATTAGAAGAAAAGTCAGAGTACTGGAAAGTGTTGGAAAGAGTTGGGGAAAGTGGAGTGACTAGCAAGGCATACATTGCTGGTGAGAATGTAGCCTGAGATGCTGGAACATTGTCAGGCAATAAGTGTTGGGTTGAAGGTAGGCCATTCAGTTATGGTCTTGCTTATGCATTCAAGAGATGTGACTGCAGACGCTCACAGAGCCTGTACAGGAAGCTTCATAGAAGCTTTATTCATGATAACACATGTAGGAAAAACCAACAAAATTCCCAACAAAAGGAGAATAAATAATTCGATTTTTATTTATCTCCACACCATATACCACAAATAAAGATTAAACTACTGATACACAAAGTAATTCCAAAGCATTGTGTTGATCAAATATCATACAGGGTGAATGAGGAGATGATACAGTTTTTATGACCATCAAAAACAGGTAAAAGGAAGTTGACTGTCAGAGGTCACAATAGTGGTTGATTCCCTTGAAGTGGGGAGACTGCAGACTAAGAGAATCATGTTTTTGTTGTTGTTGTTCAGTCACTTGTCTGACTCTTTGCGGTCCCTTGGACTGCAGCATGCCAGGCTTCCAACGTATTGGAGCTTCAGCTTCAGCATCAGTCCTTCCAATGGGCATTCAGGGTTGATTTCCTTTAGGATTGACTGGTTTGATCTCCTTGCTGTCCAAGGGACTCTTAAGAGTCTTCTCCAGCACTACAGTTCAAAAGCATCAATCCTTTGGTGTTCAGCCTTCTCTATAGTCCAACTCTCACATCCATACACGACTACTGGAAAAACCATAACTTTGACTATACTGACCTTTGTCGGCAAAGTAATGTCTCTGCTTTTTAACATGCTCTCTAGGGTTGTCATAGCTTTTCTTCCAAGGAGCAAGGGTCTTTTAATTTCGTGGCTGAAGTCACCATCTGCAGTGATTTTGGAGCCCATGAAAATAAAATCTCTCACTGTTTCCACTGTTTTCCCCATCTATTTTCCATGAAGTGATGGGACTGGATGCCATGATCTTCATTTTTTGAATGTTGAGTTTTAAGCCAGCTTTTTCAGTCTTCTCTTTCACCTTCAATAAGAGGCTCTTCCTCTTCACTTTCTGCCATAAGGGTGGCATCATCTGTATATCTGAGATTGTTGATATTTCTCCAAGCAATCTTGATTCCAGCTTGTGATTCATGGAACCTGCCATTCAGTTATGATGTCCTCTGCATATAAGATAAATAAGCAGGGTGATAGTATATAGCCTTGTCTTCTTTTCCAATTTTGAACCAGTCCATTGTTCCATGTCCAGTTCTAAGTATTCCTTCTTGACCAGCATACAGGTTTCTTAGCAGGCAGGTAGTTCAGTTCAATTCAGTTGCTCAGTCATGTCCAACTCTTTGCGACCCCATGAATCACAGCACGCCAGACCTCCCTGTCCATCACCAACTCCCGGAGTTCACTCAGACTCGCGTCCATAGTGTCAGTGATGCCATCCAGCCATCTCATCCTCTGTCATCCCTTTCTCCTCCTGCCCCCCGCTTCTCCTCCTGCCCCCAATCCCTCCCAGCATCAGAGTCTTTTCCAGTGAGTCAGCTCTTCTCATGAGGTGGCCGAAGTACTGGAGTTTCAGCTTTAGCATCATTCCTTCCAAAGAAATCCTAGGGTTTAAGGTGGTCTGTTTTTCCCAACTCATTAAGAATACTCCACAGTTTGTGTGATCCACACAGTCAAAGATCATTGTGAGAGGAATATATAATGCTGGAAGGTTCTAGATCTTGATCTATGTGATGACTTCACAGGTAAACACATATGCAAAAACTCATCAAGCTGCATGTGTAAAATACGTGCATCTTTGACATGTTGCTGCGTATTGCTCCTCAGTTAAAACTTTAAGAACTAAGTCTCCTTCCTTTCATCTGGTGAGATTTTGAATGAGCTACTCTCTTAACACAAATTCTTTCTTTTTTATTTGTTTTTAAATTTATTTATTTATTAATTGAAGGGTACTTGCTTTATAGAATTGTGTTGGTTTCTGCCAAACATCAACTTGAATCAGCCATAGGTATACATATGTCCCCTCTCTCTTGAGCTCCCTCCCCGTTCCCTCCCCGACCCCCCCACCACACCCAGTTGTTACACCCAGGTTTGAGTTCCCTGAGTGATACAGCAAACTCCCATTAGCCATCTATTTTACATACGTTAACCCAAATTCTTTTGTCTCTATATGATTGTCGGCTTTTTCTGTATTCCTCCAGTTACTTTTCCAATACCTGCATTAAAAACCTCCTTCCTTGAAAATAAGGTTTTGACCTCTGAGTAGCTCAAGTGGACATTTCCCAGTTGTGGCTAGAATATGTTTCTCTTTAGTTCTGATTACTTGTTTGCGTAGAAGCACAGCCTCCATCCTGGGCTCAAAGCTCTGTCCCTATGTGATTGTCTGGAGCCCCTGTTGTTGAGACTGAGTGCCTCCTGACTATGTTCATCTGCTAAGATCCTCCTCTGTGAGCCTGAGTCCTGGGTTCCATTGCTGTCACCCACCCACCTGTTTAGACATCTGGTTACTAAGTCTGCTTGAGCATAAACACCCCAGGCATGGACTTCCCTGGCAGTCCAGAGGTTGAGAGTCTGAGCTTCTACGGCAAGGAGTGTTTAAGTTTGATCCCTGATCAAGCAGCTGATATCCCACATGCAGCACCGTGTGGCGAACTTCCCCCTCAAAAAACCCCCCTAAACAAGCAAAATCCACCCAGGTCACTTGGTGTGAATAGCCGACTCCTATACATAGTTCTGAATCCTTCCTGTGTTTACTTAGAACATTTCTATTCATTTATGGATAATTCCTTAATTTTTAATTCCATGTTTCTGCAGACAGTTGTCATCTCTTGCCTCAGCTGGCTGAAGCTCGGCATCCTTATGTCAGGACACATGTGTTTGTGCAGTGCCTTATAGGATCAAACAGGAAGTTTAAACAAGGAAACAAAGCATGGCTCCTATTTGGATGGTTTGACAGAGAGTGGAGCAAATCACATTCCTCAAAAAAAATTAAATATAGATAAAGCATGTATGAAATATTTAGCCCTTAAGTTATGTTATTCTTTCCCTGACAATTATATCATAAAATACTTTTATTAACAACTTTAATATAAAAAATGTGCCATAAGATATTCAGGATCCCAAAATAATAGCTTGTGCCAAACCATTTTTCATCTTTAGATCTCACAAACATTTTAGATTCCATTATTATTTACCTCATTTATTTTTATGAGGTGTTTCAGCTAGTCATATTAATGTTGAAATTTGACCTTTGAAATTTAGTGTGGTGCTCATAAACTTTACATGAACAAAACACAGTTTGTTACTTTTCAGCTTTGAAGTTGAGTGGGGAGTAAAGAAATACATGAAATGAGACAGTATAAACTTGTTTTTGATGAATCTTCCTGATTTCTGTGATGCATACTTTTTCAGAATTTTGAAATAAGCTTCAAGCCCTGTCAAATAAGAGATCAGAACCTAGTGAAAAGATGTAGCTTAGACACATAGAAGGGGTGATTAGTAATGGCAAACATACTAACGGAGTGGATGGCACTGTGATTTGTTGCAGAAATAAGCATGGCTGGTGATGTCAGAAAAGCCTTCAGAGAGGCAATCGTCATGTCTATGGTTTTAGGTAAGCAGGGAACACGTCCAGGTGTGGAGAAGGTATCTCTGTGATCATCGATGTATCTGTGAGAATAAGCAGGGGTTTTGTAAATGAGGAGCACAGTTTGTTAGGCAGGAGGAAATCAGTCCAGAAGGAGAAGAGACACATTTGAGAACCGGTTGAAACTAGATTGTGGAAACTGCTGGGTAACAGAGAAAACGTTTCTCACGAGAAAGTGGGAAGTGGAACCTCATCACACTTATTTAGCAAGAGGTCAACCTTGTGAAAATATTTTACATTAGAGCAACTCTAGTTTTCACTTTTGGATAAATGTGCATCCAAGAGAAATGATAATGGAAAGGCAGCATCAGTAAACTGCCTTCCCACCGTTGAGTGGCTTTTGAAGTGATCTGCTCACGAGGCAGTGAGTGTCTGGACCAAGATGGCGACTGATAGTAGAATTAAGAATGGGCTGTATTTCAGAGATACTTAGAAAGGAAGTGTGTTAGGTTTTGAAGCTCTCTGCATAAGATGTGGGTGGAGGGGAAAAACATGTTTGAGTGACAGCTCAGGAGGAGGTGCTTGCATCCAGAAGGGGTGCTTTCATCCCCCCATGGCTGATGGAGGTGGCCTGGGTCAGGGACGAGCAGACTCGGGGATGGTGCCCAGTGTCCAGCTCAAGCACAGCACCAGCAGGAACCTTGGTCCAGGGCTCTGGACACTGAACGTTATTGCCCAGTGATGGACTTGATGAGTGGACCCTGCTGGGAAATCTGAACTAACCCCTGCCTCCTTCCACTCACTGTAGGACACTCATTGATGCAAAACTGAGCTCAGAGTGCCTGGATGGGTAATGCATCCTAAAGGAATAAATAAATGAGCCTTGCCTGCATATCTTGTCTTCATTCTCAGACTGACTTGTACTGCCTCATCAATCTTACTTTCTTCTTACCATTAGCCATATTAAAATGATCATAACATGTAATTTTGCAGTTTCTCTTGATGCCTGTGACCTGATTCCTCCTGAGATGTACTTACCTAATTGTATTTTACTTTAAGCTGGGTGAGAAATGTTTCTAGAATTCATTTGGTATAGTACATGGAACAGCTTTAATTGCAAAATCATACAGTTTCATCTTGTGGCTTAGATGATAAAGAATCTGCCTGCAGTTAGGAAGGTCTGGATTCAATCCTGGGTCGGGAAGATCCCCTGGAGAAGGAAATGGTGACATACGCCATTTTTCTTGCCTGGAAATTCCATGGACAGAGAAGCCTGGTGGGCTGTAGTCCATGGGGTCGCAGAGTTGGACATGACTGAACGACCAACAACTCATCTATCGATACAAAGTTTGAGAGACCTAATGTCTGTATTTCAGGGACCATGTAGATACATTTTTTTTTCTGTACATAAACCTTTAAGAAAATTAGTTTTTCTAAGATTTATTACATGTCAAATGTCAATGTAAGGGAGATTTTGTATACATTTGTTTACAATGTTTTGCCAAAAGAAAAAAATCCATTAGTTTTTGGAGCCACAGGGCAGTAAGAAACCACAGGCAAATACTGCAGGCCACTCATCTTAGTTTGATGGGGATACTGAGACTATTCCATTTCTTTGCAGAAGTGAAAAAAAATACACCTAGTTATGCTTGAGGAAACCTGCCAGAGGGAATTCCTACTACTGTGTGCATTTCTCATACAAGTCAGCAGGGAGTGAGTGGGTGAAAGCTGGTCTTCAGCACCAACCATTAATTTTGAGAAACACCAGCTGACAAACCCCTTTTGCTTTTGGTTATTTTTAGAGCATGTCTAAAACTTTCTCTAAATTTCTTGAGTACAAAAAATACAAGCGGCCATCCCTAAATGAATTAAGTTGAAACCGGGGAGTATCAGCTTAGACATATCATACCAATTTCATGTGGTAAAGGATAATTTTTTTCCCAATCAACTGAGGTGTTAATAAATTGCTTGCTTATCATTTTGCTCGGTGAGGACATTATACCGAGGCCTTCCCTCCAAAATTGCCGCATGAGAGATAATAGTCTATCTGATATTGATGTGAACGTTTATTTTTAAGCAATATTTTCCTGTGAGTTAGACAGCTCCCTCTATACTGAAATATGTCCTGGGTTCGTCTGTGGTCAGTGTGTTCTGGGTGTTCTGGGGAATGCTCTCTGACATAACGTCATGTCAGCACAGTGTTAATTTTGTTCCCCAGGGATACCTTTCTTGGAGAGACAGTGCTATCCTGGAATGTTGCACTGGCTCCCTTGGTTGTTCCCACTGCATATTACGAGACTATATTTAAACTGCTTTTTCTTTCCCTCCAGCACATTTCCCTGCCCGACAACCCGCCCCGGCAAAAAACTAAGGATATTCAATAACAAATATTCTGAACAATTATTTTTACTTTCTTTTAACAGAGTAAGCTCTTTAATGTACATTACCAAGAAGGGTTTAATAAGTTTTTCTTTATTTACACAGTTAAAACATGAATGTACTTTCATTATAAAAATTCACATGAGAAAGAAAGTCTACAGAGCATAGGTGAGAATCTCCCTTCATTGTCTCAGAATTCTCTCTGGGGTCATCACAGTTCCTTCCCTGTGGAAATCAGAGTGGTCTTCCATGTCTGTTCTACCTAAAATTTACAGTGATGCAATTTTTGAGATGTTACAACCATTGTATTAATTTAATTTTACAAGTTGTTCCTTAAATTTGCCTGGAACCATAAATTATATTACGGATTCCACCCCCTCCAATCACAATATTTTGAATGATTAGAAATTGACTGAAGGGCTAACTATGCACAAATTGATGATGTATTTCTTAGTGTTCTTAGCCACAATTTTTCAATCTTTAAAATAGGGATTAAGATTTCTGTGAAGGACCAAATAAATAATAGATTGGAACATTTGTTCTTATCTATGAATATCTGTGAATATTCATGAAATTAACTACATGTTATTTTCATGCAAACTGGGAAATTCATGTTTAGAAATGAACTGAGCAGCACAGACAGGCTGACACATCTTATGTTTGTGTAAAAGTCTTTTGTACAGCAGTTTTTTCAAGTAACTACCCTGTGATCCATGATCTTCTTAGGGATGTTATTATTTATGCCAGAGTCAGAGGAAGGATTAATTGATCAAAGTAAAATGAAATAAAAAGCATAAGAAATTAACACCTACTAAATTCAAAGGGAAAATGTCAGCTTCTGAGTCATGTAATTGCAGTGACTCTCTCAAGCAGAAAAAAAGTTACACGATCAGACTCTGAATTTGAGTCAGTGCTGAAAAAATTCTGATTAATATTTTTGTCATTGATTTTCTCACCGAAGGTTGGTGTATTTTTCACCAATACCACTGACTTAAGTTTTTCCTGTTCTCTATCAGCCCTATTTAGATTCTGCAGGTCAGTATTATGCAGGTGGTGATTGCAGCCATGAAATTAAAAGACACTTACTCCTTGGAAGGAAAGTTATGACCAACCTAGATAGCATATTAAAAAGCAGAGACATTATTTTGTCAACAAAGGTCCGTCTAGTCAAGGCTATGGTTTTTCCAGTAGTCATGTATGGATGTGAGTTGGACTGTGAAGAAAGCTGAGTGCCGAAGAATTGATGCTTTTGAACTGTGGTGTTGGAGGAAGACTCTTGAGAGTCCCTTGGACTGCAAGGAGATCCAACCAGTCCATCCTAAAGGAGATCAGTCCTGGGTGTTCTTTGGAAGGAACGATGCTAAAGCTGAAACTCCAATACTTTGGCCACCTCATGCGAAGAGTTGACTCATTGGAAAAGACTCTGATGCTGGGAGGGATTGGGGGCAGGAGGAGAAGGGGATGACCGAGGATGAGATGGCTGGATGGCATGACTGACTCGATGGATGTGAGTTTGAGTGATCTCCGGGAGTTGGTGACGGACAGGGAGGCCTGACGTGCTGTAGTTCATGGAGTCGCAAAGAGTCGGACACAACTGAGTGACTGAACTGAACTGATTATGCAGATTACATCCAATGAAAAGCTTCTTTACTTCCTAAAGAAACATGGTTGTATACAGTAGCTTTCTGAAATTCAGTTCAGTTCAGTTCAGTCGCTCAGTCGTGTCCGACTCTTTTCGATCCCATGAATTGCAGCACGTCAGGCCTCCCTGTCCATCNACTTCCTAAAGAAACATGGTTGTATACAGTAGCTTTCTGAAATTCAGTTCAGTTCAGTTCAATTGCTCAGTTGTGTCCGACTCTTTGCGATCCCATGAATTGCAGCATGTCAGGCCTCCCTGTCCATCACCAACTCCCGGAGTTCACTCAGACTCACGTCAATTATACTCTTCTAAATCATTTTCTCATTATGGGAAGGTATCATTCCAGGGCTTGAGAACAGTTTTAGTGTTTTGTATCCACTAAACAGTCCACTCACACCAACCTCTTCTTTTTTATTATTTTATTTATTTATTTTAGTTTGATCCTAATTACTTTACAGTATTATAGTGGTTTTTGCCATACATTGATCAACTGGAATTCAGGCTTCTGTCTCACTGACCTCAGAAACTATGAAATGGCTTGAAAAGAACAGATTTTCCGCACATGAACTGTGTACTCTTGACGAATCCTGTTCTTGTGAGCAAGCACTGACCATGTAGTTTGCACTGGGATTCCGAAAATATGACATTTTCTATCATTCGTTACTAAAGATGTTTTTTAGGAAGGAAACGCTGTGTGGCCCACGCAAATAACTTGTCTGTGGGAGATAAGAAGTCGTCACTTTAACCCCAGGTTCCTAACAAGATGTTTTCAGGATGCGTAATCCAGGCAGGAAGAAATGAGGCCTTTGATCTCACGCTCATGACATGGAAAACGTCAGGTGTGGAGCAGCGACCCCCAGTTCTCGGGGTGCCTCCCTCACTCCCCTCTTCTACCTGAGACCCACGAAGTTTGGGTGGCAGTGTTAGTGCAACCTCAGGCATGTTCCCTGCGGGCAGAGCCTCTGCTCCTCTTTCCCCTAAACCGCTCTGCCCGACAGGGAAGCACCCTGTGAGAAGGGGGCGCGTTCCCTCTGAGACCAGAGTGCTGGGGGCCGCGGCGGTGGTCCCGCGGCCAGCAGTGGTGGTGCTGAGCTTCACTAGGATCACGTGAACCTCTGCTGGGAGGAAGACTCTGGCTCCTCCCCTGAGCCCTGGTCCAGGGGTGTCTCCCCCACTGGCCACAGCAAACCTTCCAGCAGGATGGCAGGGCCCTGTGCAGCGGTGCTCTGAGAGGGTTAGGTGTGTTCTCTGCCCCTCTCTCTTCACCTGACTGCGATGTGGTGTCCCTGAGACGGGATTCAGTGCACTCCCTTAGCATCCCAAAGCTATGGGATGAAAACCCATCCAGGCTTAATAAAGGCTATTGTTCTTTCTGCCATTGCTGTCAGCCTCCTGCCCTGCAGCAGTGCTTGAAAAATGGGAAATTACCTAACCTAGAACTTTATTTAATCATCCAGCCTCCTCAGGTAAAAGCCTCTTTCTCTTGCAAAAACAACATAATTTGCGGGGAACCAGCAAAGCCCTTTCAAGGCTTTATTTTTATGGGTAATGTTATGTGTGCTTACAGAAGGTCTTAATACACAGGTGCTTATACCAAAGTGCATACTGCTAAACACTATCAGCAGCTGGCATCCTGAAACGTGTAATCCCCCATCTAGTTATTACCCATATCACCTTGCCAGGATTGACATAACGCTGCACGTCAGAGACTTCCAGACTTTGTGTAGTCCTCCATCCAGGAGAATTAAAAATAATACCACCAAAACTAAGAGTTCTGATTCAGAGTATTAAACCTTTACCGAATAAAAACCTACACATCCCCACCAGCTACAACCATATCATGTGTTTATTAGTTCAACAAATATTTATCAAGAATGACTATTATCTTCTCACTAGGAATATAGGGATGGGCAGAAGAGTGAAGTCTGTGTCACAAGGAGCAAACAATGCCCTGAAATATCCTCACACCATGAGGGGAGGAAGGGTAGAGACAGCATTTAATTGGGGAAATTTTGTCTGTATGAAAACAGTTCCACAGCAGCCCTGTGTTCGTCCTTTCACTTGAGACGGTTTTTTGGAGAGTAGGCTATTCGTGAACCTTCCTCTAGGGACCTTCAAGTGTTTGAAGAAAACAAACAAATAACCCTGCCGCCACGAAGCATGATATCCTTGTGCAGGATGTTTCATTGGCACATCTTAAAATGTGTATGCGTATTGTTATGCTTTGTATTACTATGTATTTTTTTAACCATATATCAAATGCCTTCTGTTTCTTTACAATTCAATTTTGTAAGTTTTTCCTAGTTTACATTTAAAAAAATTATTTATTTTTAATTGAATGATAACTGGTTTACAGTGTTGTGTTGGTTTCTGCCATACATCATGAATCAGCTGTAGGTATACACATGCCCACCTGCCGAACCTCGCTCCCAGCTTCCACCCCATCCCACCCCTCTAGGTCATCACAGAGCACTGAGTTTGAGCTCCATGCATCATGCAGATGAATGAATAAAGAAGCTGTGGTACATATATACAGTGGAATATCATTCAACTATAAAAAAATACATTTGAGTCAGTTCTAATGAAGTGGATGAACCTGGAGCCTATTATACAGATTGAAGTAAGTCAGAAAAGAGAAAGACAAAAAAAAAAAGAGAGAGAGAGAGAAAGACAAATATGGTATGTTAATGCTTATATATGAAATCTGGTTTGCATGTGTTTTTTCCTCCATACTCAGGGATCATATTCAACATGAATTACCCACACATTAACTTCACAGATTTGAATCACTAGATGAGAGGATTAAGCCATCTAGTTTGTGACTTTGTGAGGGTTTTGAGGCTTGTCTACAAGACAGGCATCAGTGGCTTGCCTGTTAAGTGTATCAGAAGTATAGGATGGTGCTGAAATTTACTTTAGTGATAAGACGTCTCAGGATACACATTTCAGAAGAAATGCAGTTACCAGTACAAATATTTAAATGTCATTAATTTTATCCTGTAAGTTGGTATTTGTAGAGTTGAAAACAGCTAGCCAAAAATTACGTTTTCTCTCCAAATTTGATTACTTCCAATTTACCTTATTAAACCCTAAAGGCCAAATACCACATAAATTCCCAACCCATTGACATTTATAAACCAGGCCCCAGCCTTGCTGCATTCTGGAGAGCCACACCCTGACTTGTGCTGCTCAGTGCCCCACCCCAGAGAAATCCCACCACCACCACAGTTGTTAGCTTCATCTTCACACTCAAGTCCAGTTCCATGTGCGTTTGTGGTTCAGTTTAGTTCAGTTACGCAGCCATGGCTGACTCTTTGCAACCCTATGGACCACAGCACACCAGGCAGAAGCTGTCCGTCACCATCATCAACTCCCAAACTCATGTCCATTGAGTCGGTGACGTCATCCAACCATCTTATCCTCTGTTGTCCCCTTCTGCTCCTGCCTTCAATCTTTCCCAGCATCAGGGTCTTTTCTAATGAGTCCATTCTTCCCATCAGGTGGCCAAAGTATTGGAGTTTCAGCTTCAGCATCAGTTCTTTCAATGAATATTCAGGATTGATTTCCTTTATGATTGACTGGTTGCATCTCCTTGCAGTCCAAGGGACTCTCAAGAGTCTTCTCCAACACCACAGCTCAAAAGCATCAATTTTTCAGTGCTCAGCTTTCTTTATAGTCCAACTCTCACATCCATACATGACTACTGGAAAAAAACTACATAGCTTTGACTAGACGGACCTCTGTTGGCAAACTAATGTCTCTGCTTTTTAATATGCTGTCTAGGTTGGTCATAGCTTTTCTTCCCATGAGCTAGCTTCTTTTAATTTCATGGCTGCCCTCACCATCTGCTGTGATTTTGGAACCCTCTTCTCCAAACACACCATTCGCAGTGTTTGTGGTTAGATCTAGTATTTATCTCCGTTACAGTGACCCCTCACCCCCATGTTCTTTCCCACAGACATAAGATGTCGGCAGTTACTTGTATGAATGTTGCCACATTGTATTATTCTGTCAGCTCTGTGAGCTCATCAGCTTCAGAATTATGTAAAAGTTACATCAATGACTTTGACTAGATACCAGAATGAAGAAACTATAAGCTTGCTTGTGGTTACACTTAGGGGCCCCCTGGATGGTCCACAGGGCTCTCCGAATCTCGGTACCTCTGGCTGAGTCACACAGGCATAGTCATGGTTGGGTGTAGGACAGAGTATGCAGGATCTGGGTTCCTTCGGGGGCTAGATGCCTGGATTTGTGTGAGTGTATGGAGAAGGCAAATGTGTTAATTGTTACAGAAATAACATCAAGCCAGTAGTTTCCAGGGTTGGATCTGGGGTCTTGGATTGATTCTGAACCGACATGCAGGGTATTTGGGGTGATGGACTCATTCTTTGCCTTGACTGTGGCTGTGTAAGTTACACATTTATCAAAACTCCTCTAATTATGCACTTAACCTTGGTGAATTTTTGCTCACCAATTATACCCTAATAACTGCTATTTTAGAAGGTAAAGATAATCACTCATAAGGAAGTTTAGCTACATGCAGACATTAATGAAAGCTGGGGTGAACTGTCTTCCTAGAACAACCACCACCATTTTTCTGGTTCACACTGAACAGAATTAATTCAACGGCTATTTACAGGATCTGGAAATTTCCCTAAGAACACTAGTAGATAAATGGAGAAACATTTGTTTATGAAACTCTCCCAAATTTTGGTGAAAAGAGAAAGATAAGGTGGTATTTGAGCCACAGCCCACCTGCAGTCCCACCCCAAATCCCAGGTCACTGTGACCGAAGCTCTGCTCTGGTGAGCAGGGCAGGGCTGGTCCCTCTTCCTTCAGGGCAGAGATTCCACATGGAAGAGCCAGCAGAGAGGACCCCGGCCTGGTTGGAGACCGCAGGCCTCTCTGTGCACAGGCTGTCCTGTCCTTGCAGAGACATACGTCCACCTGCTGCCTTGGCACAGCCTTCTGCAGAATCAGAGACTGTGGGAGCTCGTGCCTGGGGGCCTCGTGGGCTGCAGGGGCAGGAAGCACAGGCAGGCCTGTGATGGCACAAGGCCCAGTGGGAGCCCTGCATTTGGAGAGTCTTGGCTGTGCTCTGAGGAGGGGAGGCGGGCGCTGAGAAGCCAGGTCAACGCTTGGCCCTCCCCCACCAGGCCCTGGAGACTGTGAGCTGGAGAGGTTGGCTCTGCCAGCCCAGCCCCACGCATCCCAAACCCACTGCTGCAGGGGACTGTCTCAGGTGACCAGGTCTGAGGTCATGTTCCTTGTGTGTGTCTCTCTGCAGTAATTTGATTACAGTTCCTCCAGGAGGCAGAAACGACACTGGAGATCTTGGGGCTGAGCATTTAAGAGGAAATGGTGTAAAGCCAGGAGCAAGACGCAGAAGGAGACAGCTGAGGGGGGCCCTTCTGGAGTTGGGACAGGTCTCAGAGCCGCTCAACCTCCATCTGTGCCAAGGCGTCCACGTTGAATCAGGCGGGACTGTGGGGAGCGCATGCCTGGGGTGCTGCCAGAAACAGCTCAGTCCGCTTGCGACGCCGTGCACTCCCTGGTGGCAAGGAGCTCAGGCCCAGGCCCCTGCACTGAGGGCGGCGTTGGGGGCTGCACACCGTGGGGTGGACTCACCTGGTCCAGCCAATCTTTAGACAAGCAAGCCAAAACCAGCAAAAATAAACCTTGGAATATCGGGGACATCAATACCTAGAATTGTTCCAATATATTATCTAAAATGTCCAGTTTTTAATAAAAATGACAAAGAATTAATAATAAAAAAATTACAAGGACATGCAAAGAAGTAGGATAGAGTGACCCATCCACAAGAAATGAAGCAGGCACTGGAGGTGGCCCTGGAGGGGTCTGGAAAGGCTAACATTTCCTTTTGTTTTTTTTCTTGGTTTTTCCATCTTTCTGCTCATATTGCCCATCTGTTCTTGCATTCTGGCTACTTTCTTCCGCTGGCTTGCTTGTCCTATCACTCATAGTTTTTTCAGATTCTCAGACTAATAACTCAAGCACTGTTAGGTAAAAGATGACCAGGACACTGAAAAGAGTGTCTAACAGGCTTTAATGGGGAAGTGCTCCTGGGCGGGGTTCCCGGACCTGAAAGACGCAGGTCAAGGAAGTCCGCGCCCGGACAGTGTTGGGGGTGGTTTTTATATGTTCGTTGCGAGGGATGGTCAAGCTAGATGGACAGGGGTTCGGATAGGTCGCCAGGCTGAGGCATCGTGGGCTGACAGGTCCTTCTATGTGGCTGGGGTGGGGTGGCTTTAGCTGGCGAAGTGTGCTGTCATTGGTCCCCGGGATCTGGGAGGCTCCTTCCATTAGGGACTTACCCCGCCGGTGGGAGGAAGAGGAGGGGCGGCCCATCATGGCCCCCTGGGGTCCGGCCTTACATTCTGACCCTTTTGATAGGATAAGGGGCGCCGTTATCACTTTTGGCTACCTCCTGCTGAACTGGTGCATCGCTGGGGCTGAGGGTCGTGGCTGGATCCCGGTGACCTTTAGGGGACCTCAGGGTCTCTGGACGGGATCTTGGAGTGTGCGGCCACCATCAACATCTGTCCAGTAGCTGTCTAGGTTAGCTCCTTGACCCTCCAGAGGATGAAAACATAAGGTCTTATCCACAGGATGAGGAAAAAGGCTGCGAGGGGTCCGAGAAGTGGGAGAAGCCATTTTGCCCAAGACAACTTTCACCATCCCAAGAAATCAAAACCGTCTGACTTGGCCTGTCCAAGTCTGATGCTCTCTTTCAGCTCTTGGACCTTGTTCTGAACTATCCCTGAGGCATTAACGAAAAAACAACAGTCTTCCCTTAGGAAGTGACAGGTTCCCCCTTTTTCAGCAGTTAGCAGGTCTAGGGCCCTTCGATTTTGGAAAGCCACTGCTGCCAGAGAGGTTATCTGGGTTTGTAATGCCATTAGGGAATTTGCCACCTTGTCCAGGTCTCGATTGAGGTCTGCGGACAGCTTATAGTAGAAGTGTGTGGCTGATCCCAATCCTTCTGCCCCCAGTCCTAAGGCTGTGAATAAACCTCCTCCGAGGAGCAGGGGAGTTGCAGCTAATGCCCTCCGGCAGCAGCGGGTTGGCTGGATCTGGTCTTCCATCGCCTGTGGTGTCAGAGTGGTCAGATAGGGAGTAAGAAAGACTGGGGTGCGAGGCTGAATCCAGTTGGGCGGAAAACATTGTTATAAGGTGGTTTGATTACAGAGAAAGAATATTCCAGGTTTTCCACATATTGGAAGATTTGGGGATAGGGGGTCCCGTCTCGAGCCATCACAGGCCACTGTGGTTAATGAGGTGTTGTTGGCCAGAACACAAGAGGCATTGGCTGGTAGGTACAGTATCTCAGTGGTCAAGGGCCCCATTGGCAAGGTTACTTCTGTGGCATTTTGACTGAGATTTTGGGCCTCTATCCATTTCCTGGGGATTGGTTGGGCAAGGAACGGTCATGGTCTCAAAGGAAGACAGAGCCAACATGAGAGGTTTGGTGAGGTTTCAGTCAGGCTCTGATAGGTGTCATTGAGGCTGGTGAAAATTTGGGATGAAAAATCTAGGGGTTTGAGCACCTGATGAACCTGGTCTAGGAGTTTGTTGGGCTCATGGTGTGGATCAGAGGCTTCAGTTGCCAACTTTATGAGGTTCTCTTGGACCTTATGTTGGACTTGTTCTCGCCTCTGATCTTGGGCCCCCTTCCTGTCTGTCATTCCGTAGTGAGTTTGCATGGTAAAACAGAGATCTTTACCCCTAGCTTTATAGCAGTTAGAGATTGAGCTTGATTTGGCAGTCCCAAGGTTCCTGGCCATCCAATACCATTTACCCCCATGGGAGCACGGCTGGGTGGGTGAGGCATAACAGTCTTGGTGGACATAACTGTAGGCGTGAGCCCAGTTCCCCAGCGGTCTCGTTCGGTGCAGCCCTGGGGGCAGGACGTAGGTTGTCCTGCCCATGTTATCATGGCCAGGAGGAACAGTGGCAAGAGCATGTTTAGCTATGATATTAGGAGAATGATAAAAGAGAAGAAGTCAATTTGAGATTCTGTAAAAAGGAGGAAGGTCCCCTGTAAGTGTAGATCAGAAATTGCCTGAAAGAAAGAGTCACAGTCAATAATCGGGGTAGCCAGCCAAAGGTCCTGTAGTAGGGTCAAGATAAGTCTTTAAGGCAGGCTAGGGTGAGAGACATATGGCCAGGTCAGGTTGCCCCAAAGGAATAGCTCCCCAGGAGTAGTGAACAGATAATAACGTAAGCAAGGGCCAGTAAAAGTCAAAGTGTGAGCGGCCAGTCCTGGGGGGCCATGACAGCCAGTCTAATGGCGAAGAGTATAGCCAGAGTTGTGATTGGCAACAGCCACAGTGGATGAGGCCAGACAAGCATTGGATGGGGTGTGTCACTCACTGGCGGGAGGCAGGGGTGTCTTAGTAATGGTGATCTTGGTAGGTCCTGAGATTTTTAGAGGTGTAAGTCTCCAGAGGTTTGGGAGAAGGCAGGCTGTGTAGTGGAGCCCATATGAGCCGTGTGATGTGGTACCACGGCTTGTGTCCCCACAGTTTGGCTGCTGTAGGGGTGGTGAGGACCACCGTGAAAGGCCCAGTCCACCAGGGCTGAGGAGTTGAGGTGTCAGTATTTTTAGGAGAACCTGATCTCCTGCTGCCAAAGCGGGGGACGGGATTGCCTGGGCGTGGTCTCTGACAGGTTGAGGGAGGACATGGTCAGCGTGTTTTCTAAATAGGGACCTCAGGAGAGTGAAATAGGACAAGTAAGTCTCGAGAAGTGGGGTTAAGGGATCCAGAAGGTTAGTCAGCAGATATGGCCTACGGTACAGCAGTTCAAAAGGTGTCAAACCCGTCTTGACATGAGGAGTTGCCCGTATGTGGGTCAGGGCTGCTGGCTGGAGATCAACCCAGGAGAGATGAAGTTCTGCCGTGAACCTGGTCAGATGAGCCTTGAGGATGCCGTTAGCCCGTTTTATCTTGCCTCATGACTGAGGCCAGCATATACTGGAAGGTCTGATGTCTAGGCATGTGAGTAAAGTCTATCTGCCAATCCTGTCCCAGCAGGTGTCCCCTCAACTGGTGAGTTTCTTGTGGCAGCCTGAGTCCTCCTTGAGGAGAGGTCTTGGCACAGATTAGGCAGCAATGATGGACTGCCTGAATGGTAGGTCGGAGATGTAATGGGGAAAAGAGAGCGCTAGGGAAGGTCAAGAGTGCATGGGGCCCAATGTGTAAAGAGTCATGGATCTGGGTGATAATGGACAGTGACTGTTTTTCAGGTAGGACTAGTTTGTCGTGGAACGTGATCCATCCTGAGGGGTGTTTGGAAGTGCCCTCCTGTGAGAGGAGGGCCTCCATTTTGGCCTTTGAGTAGTTAGGTGTAAGGGAGGTCCTGAGAAATAGTATAGGCAGAGGCCCCTGTTGTAAGGCTATCTGTCTGGCCTTCTGGTCAGCCTTATTGTTGTCTAGGGAAACCGTATCATGAGTTGTCTGATGTCCTTTGCAGTGTAGGATGGCTACCTGGGTGGGCTGTGAGATGGCCTCCAGGAGCTTGGCAATTAGGGGGGCATTAGAGATGGGTAATCCCTTGGTGGTGAGGAATCCCCTCTCTCTTTTTTGCATCTGTGTATAGAGAAGCTGCTGCTGCCAGGGCACATAGGCAGGGGAACTATCTCCGGGCGGTGGGGTCTAACTGTTTGGAGATAAATGTCACTGGCAGCATTTCAGGGCCTGGAGGCTATATGAGGGCTCTAAAAATTGTGCCCCCCTTTTTATCAGCATACAGGTGATAAGGGAGGTTGGGACTGGGCAGGAAGAGCGGGGAAGAGGACAGCAAAGCTGAGCGAAGGTTGCAGAAAGCCTTCTGGACCTCTGTTTCTGAAGAGAGCAGTTCAGTAGGGGTGTCTTTTGCGGCTGCATAGAGGGCAACCCACTCCAGTACTCTTGCCTGGAGAATCCCATGGACAGAGTAGCTTGGTGGGCTAAAATCCACAGGGTTGCAAAGAGTCGGACACGACTGAGTGACTTCACTAGAGGGGTTTAGCCAGTGAAGCATAGTTGGGGACCCAGTGCCAGAAGAATCCTGTTAACCCCAAAAAGGACAAGAATTTTTCTCCAGTGGAAGGGGGGCCAAGGTCTCAGAGAAGGCTGAGTCTGTCAGTAGTTAGAGCCTTGGTTGTCAGGGTAATCTTTAGACCTAGGTAAGTCACAGAGGTCTGGGTGCGTTGGGGCTTTTGTTGAGATGCTTGGTATCCTTTAGAGTTAAGGAGGCTAAGAAGAATAGTGGTATGTGTCTGAGAGAAAGCTTGTGAGGGGCTGCAGAGCAGAAGGTCATCTACATACTCTAAGAGGATACTAGGGGCCAAAGGGCATGTAGCCAGATCCCGGGCCAAGGCCTGGCCAAAAAAATGGGGGCTGTCTCTAAAGCCAGGGGGAGGACTGTCCATGTTAGTTGGGAGGACTGTCAGGTTTCTGGGTTGGTCCATGTGAAAGCAAAGAGGAATTGGTAGTCTGGGTGTAAGGGAATAGTGAAAAAGGCATCTTTGAGGTCTATGACAGTAAAGTGAGTCATACTGCTAGAAATGTCAGAAAGCAAGGTATGGGGATTGGGGACAATTGGATGGGCAGGGATCATGGCCTCGTTTATCAGTCGAAGGTCCTGGACCAGTCGGTAGCTGCCAGCAGCTTTCCGTATCGGGAGAATGGGGGTATTGTAGGGCGAGGTTGTGGGGACTAGGAGGCCCTGGCCTAAGAGATGGGCTATGATTGATTTAAGACCATGTAGGTGAGTCTGAGAGATGGGGAACTGAGGGCGGTTTGGGAAGTGGGAAGGATCATGTAGTTTAATCAGGACAGGGGTGTGATGGGTTGTTACCAGAGGGATTTCCGTGTCCCAGATGTTAGGGTCGACAACTGGAGCCTCAGGGGAGCAGAGGAGGAGTAGGGGCAAGGTAAGAGATTGGCAAAGTGAAAGAGGTAGGTGAATGGTGGCCCTAAGCTTAGCTAAAATGTCCCGCCCCAGCAGGGGAGTGAGGCATGAAGGGATTATCAGAAAAGTGTGTGAACAAGAAGTGATCAAGCTGACAGGGCTGTGGCCCAGTCTGCAAGGGTCATGAAGACGTACCATCTATACCCACCACTGAGACCTGGGAAGGATGCAAGGTGCCCCTGAAGGAGGGAGCAACCGAGTAAGTAGCCCCTGTATCTATCAAGAAATTGATAGACTTACCGGCCACTTGAAGCTCGGCTTGGGTTATGGGGGTCCCCGAGTCTGGGCGCCGTCAATCTTCATCAAAGAAGAGACGTTCCAAGGCGGGGTGCAGGGAGGAAATGTCGTTTTGGGAGCCCAGACCTCAGCCCGGTAAGGCCGGGGCCTGAGTCGCCCGGGAACAATCACTCGTCCAATGTCCCGGCTGTTTGTAACGAGGGCAGGGCTTTGTCGGGAGCCGGGAGTTTGAGCATTGACGGGCCCAGTGGCCCTCATGACTACATTTGAAGCAGGCTCCTGGCGGTGGCTTCTGGGGACCCACCTTCTGTCTGTGGCCGGCCACAGGGCTGCTACCAGTGCCGGGGTGTGTCTCTCAAGGAGGTTAGCCTGGAGTTCGGCTTTTTGTTTAAGCCTTGCCTTGCAGTTGGCTTCAGTGGCTTCCTCTCGGGCATTATAAACCTTAAGGCCATTTTTACCAGGTCTCAGAGGGGGGGTCTGAGGCCCATCTTCAGCCTTGGAGAGTTTTTTTTCTGATGTCTGAAGCTGACTAGGATATAAAATGGGTGGTTAGGGTGGTGACCCCCACCGGAGAATCTGGGGCAATATAGGTATAGGTGGTGAGAGCCTCTGTCAGTCTGTTAAGAAAGGCTGCTGGGTTCTCATTGGGGCCCTAGGTTACTTCATCTAGTTTAAGTAGGTTTACTACCTTGAGGGAGGTGATCTCCATTCCCTCCAAGAGGCATTTTACCATGTACCGAATGTTGGCTCTTCCTCTCTGTCCCTCCTGATAGTCCCAGTCTGGTCTACGTCTGGAATAGCAGCCGCTTCAGGTGGCCAGGCAGGGTCTGCTGGGTTAGCTAGATGTTTTTGGTCAGCCACCACTTTTTGCCACGGCCCAAATGGCCTTTCTTTCCTCTGGGGTAGTGGTGGACCCCAGAATGACAAATACATCCTGCCAGGTGAGGGCATAAGACCGAGGCAGCTGGATGGATTTTGATGTGGTTAGAGGGGTTGGCCGAATAGGAGCCTAGCTGTTGTTAAATATGGGCAAGATGTTGGAGTGAAAAAGGCACTTGGACATGGGTGAGACCCTTCGGGCCTGCCGCCTGGCGGAGAGGAAGCAGGGGAGCTGGTGGTAGATTGGGAGCGGTCTGGGACCTTTTGTGTGAGCTGACTGGTGAGTCAGAAAGGGGTGGACAAGGAGGAAGGGGTGGGTATCGAGGCGGAGCCAAGGGAGTGGTGAGAGGCGTAGTCACAGGAGGGCTGGGCTGTGAGGACGATGGGGGAGGAGTGGATATGGAGGGAGTTGGTGAGGGCGATAGAGGGGGAGTTGGTGTAGGGCTAGAAAGGGCCATGGTTAGGAGAATTTCAGAAGGGGAACAGCGGGTACATAGGGTGGGACGGGAGCGCAACAGCCAGAAAGCCTGTACATAGGGTACCTCAGACCATTTTCCCATCTTATGGCAGTAATTATCTAAGTCACGGTGGATGTTAAAATCGAAAGTTCCAGTTGGCGGCAATTGTGAGCCGTTATCTAAAGAATATTGGGGCCATGCCTCAGAACAAAGGAAGGCTAAGTGTTTGGAGTGAATTTTTCCAGAGATATGTAGAGTTCTGAGGTTGGCGAGTAAACATTTTAGCAGTGTAGATCAGGGTTGGTCGGCCCTGGAGGGAGCTGCCCCCATGGCGAATATGAAACTAAGGTCATGGACTGATCGTTAGTGGGACTGGGAGTGATCTGGTCAAGCGTCCCTGAACAGGCCGTCAACCCAGCGAGGAGAGGGCCACTCAGCCAAGACGGATGTCTCCGAGTTGACTGGCACTGAGGAATAGCAGGCCTGGCCTGCGGAGGAGGGGTCCAGACATGGCCACGATTTAAAGGGACCAAGACATGATAGGAATATTTGCAATGGGAGCAACGCTCCCCAGAGCCCGACCAGTGGAACTCACCCATATCCTGCCGGATGGTTGAATGGTCCCGGAGGAGTATCGGAGTGACCGGGTCTGGCGTGGGCCAGACCCGAGGGGGCCGAAAATCCTGCTCGTCACTGGACGGGCCCTCACCTTGGGCCACACGTTGGGCGTGAAATATTAGGTAAAAGACGACCAGGACACCGAAAAGAGTGTCTAACAGGCTTTAATGGGGAAGCGCTCCCGGGCGGGGTTCCCGGACCTGAATGAGGCAGGTCAAGGAAGTCTGCACCCGGACCGTGTTGGGGGTGGTTTTTATATGTTCGTTGCAAGGGGTGGTCAGGCTAGATGGACAGGGAAAGGTCACCAGGCTGAGGTGTTGTGGGCTGACAGGTCCTTCTACGTGGCTGGGGTGGGGTGGCTTTTGCTGGCGAAGTGTGCTGTCATTGGTCCCTGAGATCTGGGAGGCTCCTTCCGTTAGGGACTTCCCCCACCGGTGGGAGGGAGAGGAGGGGCAGCCCATCATGGGCCCCCGGGGTCAGGCCTTACAGTGCCACCTCTCATTCTGATGTTCACTTCGTCTTTCCAAGTGGTGTGGTGTGCCTGGTACGTCTTGTGATACAGCCTTAATAAGGGCCATGATGAGCTGGATCAAAAGAACTGATGGAAACAGTCCTTTAGGGATGTGTTGGTGTGGTGGGGGAGGGAAAGTCTGTGATGAGGTCTGTCTCAGCCTTTTTGTAATCTAATTTATTTTTGATCTCTGGTTCCTCTGCCTTTTCTAAAACCAGCTTGAATCTGGAAGTTCACCGTTCATGTATTGCTGAAGCCTGGCTTGGCGAATTTTGAGCATTACTTTACTAGCGTCTGAGATGAGTGCAACTGTGTGGTAGTTTGAGCATTCTTTGACATTGCCTTTCTTTGGGATTGGAATGAAAACTGACCTTTTGCAGTTCTGTGGCCACTGCTGAGTTTTCCAAATTTGCTGGCATATTGAGTGCAGCACTTTCACAGCATCATCTTTAAGGATTTGAACAGCTCAACTGGAATTCCATCACCTCCACTAGCTTTGTTCATAGTGATGCTTTCTAAGGCCCACTTGACTTCACATTCCAGGATATCTGGCTCTAGATTAGTGATCACATCATCATGATTATCTGGGTCGTGAAGATCTCTTGTACAGTTCTTCCATGTATTCTTGCCACCTCTTCTTAATATCTTCTGCTTCTGTGAGGTCCATACCATTTCTGTCCTTTATCAAGCCCATCTTTGCATGAAATGTTCCCTTGATATCTCTAATTTTCTTGAAGAGATCTCTAGTCTTTCCCATTCTGTTGTTTTCCTCTATTTCTTTGCATTGATCGCTGAAGAAGGCTTTCTTATCTCTTCTTGTTATTCCTTGGAACTCTGCATTCAGATGCTTATATCTTTCCTTTTCTCTTTTGCTTTTCACCTCTCTTTTCACAGCTATTTGTAAGGCCTCCCCAGACAGCCATTTTTCTTTTTTGCATTTCTTTTCCATGGCGATGGTCTTGATCCCTGTCTCCTGTACAATGTCACAAACCTCATTCCATAGCTCATCAGGCACTCCATCTATCAGATCTAGGCCCTTAAATCTATTTCTCACTTCCACTGTATAATCATAAGTGATTTGATTTAGGTCATACCTGAATGGTCTAGTGGTTTTCCCTACTTTCTTCAATTTGAGTCTGAATTTGGTAATAAGGAGTTCCTGATCTGAGCCACAGTCAGCTCCCGGTCTTGTTTTTGTTGACTGTACACAGCTTCTCCATCTTTGGCTGCAAAGAATATAATCAATTTGATTTCGGTGTTGACCATCTGGTGATGTCCATGTGTAGAGTTTTCTCTTGTGTTGTTGGAAGAGGGTATTTGCTATGACCAGTGTATTTTCTTGGCAAAACTCTATTAGTCTTTGCCCTGCTTCATTCTGCATTCCAAGGCCAAATTTGGCTGTTACTCCAGATGTTTCTTGACTTCCTACTTTTGCATTCCAGTCCCCAAGAATGAAAAGCACATCTTTTTTGGGTGTTAGTTCTAAAAGGTCTTGTAGGTCTTCATAAAACCGTTCAACTTCAGCTTCTTCAGCATTACTGGTTGGGGCATAGACTTGGATAACTGTGATATTGAATGGTTTGCCTTGGAGATGAACAGAGTTCATTCTGTTGTTTTTGAGATTGCATCCAAGTACTGCATTTTGGACTCTTTTGTTGACCATGATGGCTACTCCATTTATTTTGAGGGATTCCTGCCCGCAGTAGTAGATATAATGGTCATCTGAGTTAAATTCACCCATTCCAGTCCATTTTAGTTTGCTGATTCCTAGAATGTCAACGTTCACCCTTGCCATCTCTTGTGTGACCACTTCCAATTTGCCTTGATTCGTGGACCTGACATTCCAGGTTCCTATGCAATATTGCTCTTTACAGCATCAGATCTTGCTTCTATCACCAGTCACATCCACA
>SJYQ01104678.1:222145-240935 GCA_006410935.1 Redunca redunca | reverse complement strand
CTATCTAGGTTGGTCATAACTTTTCTTCCGAGGAGTGAGCGCCCCAAACCAGGTAGCCACCCCAATTCAGCATGGCCCTCTCTTCTACCCAGAGGTCACCCTCCCCTGAGGAGCTGTCACGAGGGCTCTGGTGGCCCAAGGAGCACGGAAGCCTCTGCGGCTGTGCTGCAGTTTGTCACGTCCAGCTCAGTGCTGCTTGGGCGTCCCGATGGAGGGCCTGAAGCAGTCCCGGAGCCACTGCGACCCTCCCCAGGGTCCTTGGCTTCCCTCCCCAGGGTCCTTGGCTTGGCCCACTGCTGCCCTCTGTGTAGACTTGTGTTCAGCCCAGGCTTCCAGGGGCTTCTCCCCACTGGAGAAATGTTGATCCTAAAAAAGTCTAAAGTTTGATGAACTGCTCAGTATAAGTACTTTTCTTACCCAACAATTTCCAGATCAATCTCAACTCAGTTCTCTCAGTCTCAATTCCAAGCAGTTTATTTTTTTTTTTTAGCACTTTGCATATTTAAATAACTCATCATCTCTATGTCCACATTCTCCCTATATTTTATTGTGGAATTTGGAAATATGTGGGCTTCCCAAGTGGCTCAGCGGTAAAGAATCCGCCTGCAATGTAGGAGACACACGTTCACTCCCTGGGTTGAGAAGATTCCCTGGAGAAGGAAATGACAACCCACTCTAGTATTCTTGCCTGGAAAATCCCATGGACAGAGGACCCTCATGGGCTACAGTCCATGGGGTCTCAAAGAGTTGGACACGACTGAGCAAGTGTGCACGCGCGCACACACACACACATGGAAAAATGGAGTATTTGAGAATGATTCCCTCAGAAACCTAAAAATCAGATTAGGTTGCTGACATACGAAATCCTGCTGTATATGAGGATATCTGGTGTCTATAAAGACATTGTCCATGGCAGCCACTGGCTTTTTATACGTGATGTGATGCCCAGCATAGCTGCAAGCCTAGAGCCACTTGCTCCAGGTTGGAAACCCAGCCACACAATCTCTTAATGGACTATCTCTTAGTCTCTCATGTGACCTAGGACAATTCACTCGTTTGCTCCAAACCTCCATTTTTCTCCTTTGTAGAATAAAAACTTTTTAGATGAAAAACCCATCGAGAAAGGAAACTGTCTGGTGAGCCCCGGTAGCTGAGCTTCGATGTCGTTTCTTGGGTTTTATATCTTATAACCCTGAGCTTCAGTGCAGCCTGTGCTTGTAGCTAGAGTTCCTTGTGGCATCATCTTGAAGGGTGTCCTCTGGCTGTCAGAATCTGGGGTTTGAGGAGAAGTCTCAGGCAAAAAGAACATATGCAGCTCCCTGGGCTCAGGTCTCCAGCTTCTGTGGGAAAAGCAGTATTTCCATCCTTGTCCTGACAAACATGTTGCAATGGTGAGACTCCTGGGAGAGCGCTGTTTATAAAAACTAGATTGGAATCACCATTTATTAAGTGAAGGTGTATGTATTAAAGTGACAGAGAACCATGCTTTAATAGGGAACTAGTGGCTACAATTGCTACCCTGATATATAGTGAACAGCATTAAAAATTGGGGCAGCCCTGGCAAACAAATTTGGTATGCACCCAAAATCATGATAGAAGAAAGGTTTAAACCTGCTGTAGTCTGGTATTTCACTTCTGGAAATCTGTCTGACTAAATGAACTCCAAATGGGGAGAGCTATATACAAGAAGATGTCCATGGCAGCCTTAATTATAACAAGAATTAGAAGTAGCCAATCGTCTGATAAGAAGAAAGTGGGAAAGTAGATGGCGAGACAGCCACTGAATGAAATAGCTTATGCCCTTTAAAATGAATGGTTACAAAGACCACACCCCACCATTGATGATGGTGCTAAGTGAAAAAACAATACCGAAATTATATGCATAGCAGAACTGCAGTGTCATAAAACACATATCTGGAAAAGATTACATGAAAATACAAAAAGAAATAGAGATTATGGGAAGAGGGAAAGTTTATGAATGTTTTTTTCTAACTCCCCAAATTTTAGCATATAGTTTTACGACTTTTATTATTTTTCTTTTGATACTTGTTTATTTGGCTGAGACAGGTCTTAGTTGTGGCATGTGGAATCTTTTTAGTTGTAGCCTGTGGGATCTAGTTTCCTGACCAGGGATTGAATCTAGACCCCCTGCGCTGGGAACTTGGTGTCCTAGCCACTAGTCTGTCAGGGAAGTCCTGATACCTTTATTTTAAAAAGAAGAAGAAGAAGGGAATGTATGCGAGAGTAGAAGTAGAGAGGAAGAGAGGAATGTCCCAGATTGATTTTATTTTTTATTTTTTTAAGAGTCATCGAGGTAGCAGATTGCTTGCTCTGTAGGACTTGGGAACAGCCTCCAGGGTACACTACTGTCAGAGGGGTTAGGTTTCCACCCAGTGATCTGGGGTCATACAGCTCAACCTTGGCCTTCCCAGGTGGTGGGGTGGTAAAGCATCCGCCTGCCAATGCAGGAAACTCAAGAGATGTGGGTTCTGTCCCTGGGGTGGGAAGATCCCCTGGAGGAGGAAATGGCAACCNGAAATGGCAACCCCCTTGAGTATTCTTGCCTGGGAAATCCCAGGGACAGAGGAGCCTGGTGGGCTGGAGTCCATGGGGTTGCAAAGAGTTGGACGCGACTGAGTACGCCCAGCTCAGTCCTACTGCTTTTCGTGGTTAGCAGTGTCAGAATAAGGCAGTGTCTGGGGGGCACTTGGATGTGGGGTATGGCCCTCCCCTCGGGGGTCCCCCACCTAACAGGACCAGGATCGGCTGAGGGCAGCAGGGCAACGCTGCAAGGGCACAGGAGAGGAAGCCTGTCTTGTCAGCAGATGCCACAGGCTGGGGGCCTCCAGTAGCAGATGTTCACGCCCCACAGGTCTGGGGCTAGAGGTTCAAGGTCACAGTGCCAGCAGGTTGGTCCTGGAGAGGCTCCTCTTCCTGATTTGCAGATGGCCGTCTTCTCGCTTTGTCCTTAGGTAGAGAGCGAGCATCTCTCTATCTCTTCTTATAAGGGCACTAAGCCTGTCACGAGGGCTCTACCTCATGACCTCACCTAAACCTCCTAACAGCTTTGTCTCCAAATACTAACTTTGGAAGTTAGGCCTTCAGCTTAGGAATCTGAGGCACACAGACATACAGTCCTTAGCAGGCATGAAGGCAGAGTGTGGGACAGAGGGGCGTGGGGGGTGGTGAAATCTTTGTAGCTGCCCTGAGGCCTGCCTTTGACTTTCTTGGTTTAGTCCAGGAAAGCAGGGTCTGACTTCTGGATGTTTTTTCACCCTTGCCGGCTGTCATCGATCAGGAAGGAAGAGGCCTGTAAGGTGGGGACTTGGTTTTGGGTTTGGATCCTCACTGCAGCGCTCTTATGCTAACCGTGTGCCCTTCCTTGTTGTTGCCAAGGGGACAGTCACCCCTCAGGAAGGTGTGGGAATCTCTCTTGACGAGCCAGGTGGGTGATCCGCTCACCAAGCAGAGGCCTTAGTCGTCAGTCAGAGGCAAGAGTCTCAGATGTTTGTAGCATCCAGAGTGAAGGGCCTTGCTCTCAAAGCTTCTGCCGTGTCTCAGAGATGGGATGGCAGTCCTGCAGCTCACTACTGAGGACAGACAGACGGTTCCAGCAGAGGGGCAGCAGGCGGTCGGTTGCTCCTGGAGAGATGTTTGGGCTGGCACACCCGTTCTGTTGACTGAAGGTGTTGCTATACTTCTCTTCCCCTCCCCCCATCCTGCTAGAGTCAGATGGAGTTCAGCATCTCCTCCTTATCCATCCAAGAGCCGAGCTGCAGCACCGCCGGCGAGCCCAGGCCACCATCCAAAGCTCCTCAGGGTTTGCAGGCCCTCCGGCCCCCGCAGGGCGGCAAGTCCTCCAGCCTGGATGCCCTGGGTCCTGCCTGGAAGGAAGAGGAGGCATCCTTCTGGAAGATCAACGCAGAGCGGTCCCGTGGGGAGGGCCCTGAGGCTGAGTTCCAGTCGCTGACCCCCAGCCAGATCAAGTCTATGGAGAAAGGGGAGAAGGTCCTGCCGGCCTGTTACCGGCAGGAGCCCGCACCGAAGGCCAGGGAGGCAAAGGCAGAGAAGCCCAGCCCCCTCCGCCAGGAGCAGAGGGCCGCTGCCAGCGTCAGCACGGAGTGCGAGAGGCCCCAGCCCGCCCAGGCCTGCGCCAGCCCCCCAAGCGAAGCTGGCCCCTCTGGGCCCGTGGGAAAGCCCACCTCTCCCGAGGCCATGGAGGCTGCGGAGGACATGGAGGATGCTCTGTTCCTGGAACCCGTGCCTGTACAGGTGGGTGTCTGGCTTCAGCCAGGGTCTCCCTGCTGAAGGGATGAGGGCTGCCTCACCGGGGTGGGCGGGTGGGCCACAGATGTCCATGCCTTCTTCCTTTGCCATCCCTCGGCAGCCTGTTGGGTTGTCACTCAGCTCGGCAACCAACAGACATGCGGGACATATGTTCAGTGAGCCTGTCTGAGTGCCGTGACTCGTCTGCCTGCTGTGTGGTTGGTCTCAGATGCCCCCCTGCCCTTCCTTGCTTGTGTGAGGGCAGGTGATGAAGGATCATGGGGGCAGTGAGCAGAGGCTTCAAGGGGAAGCTGGCAGTGTGGGTGGGGTTTGACTGCCAGCTCCACCCAGGGGCCTGCGAGGCTGGGCTGCTCTGTGGGTGAGGAGGGGAGCTGCAGGTGTCCTGAGGGCACAGGGGGAAGCAGGCAGGACCCCCAAACCTCCACCAGGAGCAGCTGTGCTTGTTTGCAGATCAAAGGAGACTCGCTTAGGTAGTGATGGGCAGCTTCTCGTTTCCAAGCAAAACAGAGTTAGGTGTCCCAAGTGGAGTCCTAAGGAAAGGACTTCTTTCCGGGGATGCAGGAGAAGGAAAAGAAAGATCTGAGAGTCTCACTGCCGANGTCGTCCCCTTCTCCTCCTGCCCCCAATCCTCCCAGCATCAGAGTCTTTTCCAGTGAGTCAACTCTTCGCATGAGGTGGCCAAAGTACTGGAGTTTCAGCTTTAGCATCATTCCTTCCAAAGAAATCCCAGGGTTGATCTCCTTCAGAATGGACTGGTTGGATCTCCTTGCAGTCCAAGGGACTCTCAAGAGTCTTCTCCACACCACAGTTCAAAAGCATCACTTTTTCGGCGCTCAGCTTTCTTCACAGTCCAACTCTCACATCCATACATGACTACTGGAAAAATCATAGCCTTGACTAATAGCCTTGACTAGACGGATCTTTGTTGGCAAAGTAATGTCTCTGCCTTTGAATATGCTATCTAGGTTGGTTTTAACTTTCCTTTCAAGGAGTAAGTGTCTTTTAATTTCATGATCCACCAGGGAAGCCCAAATAAACAGGTAGTGGTATTTCAGAGGGAGACTGTGGTTTTGAGACATTGTTTTATAATGAACAAAGAGATACTTGGACAAGGCATGTCTGAGAACAGTTTCTGGGGGAAGATGGTGACCTACTCGTGGACCTGGGTGAGGCAATGAGCAAGCTTTGTTCATGGAGATGGACGGCGCTTCCCAGAGCTTTACCACTTCCTGACCTTCAGAGCTTTTCTGGATGGGCCGCAGTGCTTGCTTAGCTCTAGGGAGGCGCACAGAGGACGGCCATGGGGTGATGGAGGCCCCCGGGTCCCCCAGGAGCACCGCCTTGTGATGCTGGCCCTGAGGCTGGCTTCCTGCCCAGTGGCTCCCTCTCCCAGACTCAGGCAGCCCACTGCTCTCTCGAGTCTGCAGTGGGGTCTTCCTCTGAGGGAAGCATTTATGTAAGTTATGTGAGAATCTTAATTGTAAAGAGATACAGGAAAGTGTTTGTGTGGGGGGTGGGGTGGAATGTGGGACAGAGCCCATGAAATCCTCAGAAAGAACTGATTTCTGACTGCAGATCACAGAGTGAAATGCTGCTGCTGAGAACACTGGTAGGAAACCAGAAAAAGGAATGTATGCCTGCTCCCCTTTGGCTTTTCAAGCTCTGGCTCAATCTAGGGGCGGCAAAGGCCTGAGACCTGCCTCAGCAGAGCTGCCTAGCCCATTGCCTCTTTTGCCTCTGTGGCGGTGCCTTCCAGCGGCAGCATGTGGAGGGTGTAGACTCAAGGATCCCTTGCCCAGGGAGGCTGCAGCCACCAGGTAAACAGGTACTTGTGTTAGACCTAGCAGAAGGGTCTCTCAGGTGGCTGGCGGAAGCCTGTTGGAAGTGTGTCTGAGTCAGCTCACAGATGGCCCTTTAAACCAACCCCATGTCCTGTAAGTGGGCAGTCTGTGACCTGAAGAATGGTCCTGGGTCAGGGAAAATCACTCCAGAACCTGCCACATAATCTGAAAGAAAGAAATTTTATATCCTTTCTCTGTATTTTTCACTCCCTCAACTTGGTGATTTGCCTGTCACTGTGCGTGTGTGTTTCATATTAGAAAGACTATCTTCCTAACTTGTTCTCTTACTCCATGGGTGACTAAATTTAAACATGCCCCTCATTCAGAAATAGAAAAGACACATTTTTCTCCTTTTCTCTCCAGGTGGGGTCTACAGGCTGCCCTCAGGCATGCCTGGGGACAGAAAGGGATAGGTGTTGGATCCTGGCAGAGTTTGGCTTGGACTGAGCTTTATTTAATTTTCTGGTTCCCAGCACTGAGGCAAATTGAGGTCAGGGAGCCTCTGAGACGAAGTACTCTATTTCATTTGGGTCATTTTAAATGAGATGCTGTTTTTAGATTGTGCTGACTTGAAAAAAGCCTCATGCCTTACTTTGGTGTTTTTGTCCCTTCTACAGGTCAGCTCAAGTAATGTCATCTTGAAGACAGGATTTGATTTTCTGGACAACTGGTAAAGTGGATTAGACAGAACAAACAAACCAAGAATCCCCAAGTATTTTCCAAAGTGGTGTGGTGAAGGGGGAGATTAAACACAAGGGCAGGATTCCCACTCTTTCCAGAATCATTTGGATACTGGTTAATGTTGCCTTAGCCAGCTCTCCAGATTTTTCCCTTTTTGGTAAGACCAGATATCTGTGCTATTTTCAACAATTTGATAACAGAAGTTTTACATCTGGAATTTTTAAAAACTCTTAGGAATTCAGTAAATCTTAAAAACAAAAGCTGTGCTCTAGCTCTACCCAATTTTCCCCCTCCTTCGAGAAAGAGTTTTCTCAACCATGTCACAAAATTTATAGAGTGATTCCCACTTCCTCTTTGTCCCCACCCTTTTAAAAATGCACGGGGCTCCTCTGACGGGTGGCTGTTGAGGATGTCCTCAGTAGTCATGGCACTGGGCGCCAGCTGTGACCACAGGGAGACCTGCCTGCCCCTGAAGTCCATAGCTGCAGCCCCAGCTGTCCGGCTTCCCGTGCAGAAGCCACGCCTCTTCCTCTGCGGAAGCCATGCCTCTGTATCACGTGCCACCCATCACTAGCGTCACTTCCAGGAAACGGATCATGGGCACGTGGCAGGGTCGTCTTTAAACTGCCTACCAGGCTACTTACTCAGACTCTTCATCTTTGTTTAACAAGTTGCATGTTTTAAAGTTTTGTATTAACTTTACATGATTTTGTATCTAGATGTAGCAGTTATAGGGCTACCGCTTTTCTTGGGTTTGTACCAGTTTCCCCTTGGAAGTTCTTTGCTACTTTCCTGATCTTTTAGGTGTTTTCTGTCCTGCGCATCTGCAGGAGTCAGGGCAGATGACAGGCATTGCTGGAAGACCAGGCTCTTCTGATTAGTTGCGTTGGAACCTTCTGGTGTGAAGCTGGCAGGGGCAGCGTATGTCCTTTATCCCAAGGACTGGTCAAGCTGTGTCATGATGGACCCTCCCTCAATCCTGACCACCGACGGAAATGGAGTCGTTTCTGCATGGCCCCAGCGGCGCCCCCTGGAGACCTTCGTGGTCATGGCAACAGCATCTCCTGAAGATGGACTCGGCTGACTGCTGTGGTCTCTGCTGCCGGGGAGGAGGGGAGGAGGGCAGGTTAGGACAGCTCTGAGTCTACGCAGAAGGGCAAGGTGTCCTCCACCCAAAAAGGGATGGCGTAAGGTCAGAGGAGAGCCCCTGCTCAGTGACTCCCAAGTGGTGTGCGCCTGTGATCCATGCCCTGGTGTGATCTCCACGTTGCCTCTCACTGTGTTCTCACCTGACGCCTTAATCCCTGCAAATCCTGCCAGTGAGCACCTGGTTTCAGTATCAAAGTGTGTCTTTAAAATGCCTTTCTGTTTCATATGACATTCTGAAATGATTTCTAGAATATTTTACCTGGCTCCAAGGTAAAGCACATGGCAACTTGTTTTTTTCCCAGAAAGTTTCTGCCAAAACTGTGGCCTAGCCAGCTTTTGGTTTGGTTTCTGCCAATTGCATTATGTCCCTAAACTTCATTTGGCTCCTTGGGGTCTTGAGTTTGACCTTCCTTCTCTGGTGACTGACTGTACTGTGGTGAACACAAGTTCTTTCTGCTCTGTTTAAGTAGAGCTGAAACATTCAAGGGGAAAAGATCCCTAGCGTGGTGATGAGGGGGGAAGAATCCTAGAAATCCCAGCTGGAATTGCACAGCTCGGTACCAGCCCTGCAGGTCAGCCACTGAGCTTCAGACCTGGGCTTGCCGCCTGTCTCCACTTCCAGCTTTGAGCGCAGTGGACTGTCTTAGAAACCATGCTTGAAAGCAGGGTCTGCTTAAGAAAAAAAGATGTCCAGAAGTTGCATTCCTTAGTGTTGGCATGTCAAGAAAGAAGGATCTGTGTCCTGGGACAGTTAGCCAAGGTGATCAATCTGTTCTTTTGAGGGAGAACTCTTAATTTCTTTTCCGCTTTCTTATAAAACCCAATATTCCCATCCAGTTCTCCTGGTAGCTCAGGGGATTTGGGGATTATTGAAAGGTTCTGCCTCTTTTTTCATCATCTGGGGTCCAGTACCCAGTGGTATTCAGGTCTCTGTAACAATGTCTAAAGTTTCATAAAGGTACAGCCTCGTGAGATTAAATGTAAAATCACAGTTTGGGAAATCGTAGAGGGAGTTCTGCAATTGTACTGCTTTGCTTTGCAAAGTAATAAAACTTGAGAGGGAGCGGTGATGGCCTGGAGTGCATGCGCATGGGTCACCATCCTGCCTGAACTGCGATTCTCCCCTTAACCCTGGGCAATCCATGTTAAGATGATGCCTCTCACCATCTTCCTGGGAATCTATGTTTCGTATGTCCAAGTAAGGGAAAATTAAACTCACGTTTGCCACCTTTTTTTTTTTCCCCCCACATATCAAGATGGCATTTCTAAAACCAGACGTTTGTATTATTGTAAAAATTCACACTTTTCAGTTGAAGCCTAGTGTGGTTTTGAGTCCTTCCTCCTTCATCCTGGCCACTCTGTTGTCTGCTCCTGAGTTTGAGCTCAAGGATTCAATGTCTTGCTTTGGGTGACTCTAACTGCAAAACCTCCACCAGGAAGTTAGAAACCAGTCTCAGTTCTTTCACCTGGGATCCCTTCCCACTTCTACCCTCTAGGTTTAGGGGTTCCACCTGCTTTGGGAACAGTGGGGCATGGCACCCAGCCCCATTGCACCCCCGTGGGTGTCAGAACAGCCTCTTCTTTGATACACATTTTCAAAAATGAAAAATTCTTACTGACTACTTGTAACTTGGTTGTATTTTGTATTAACAGCCTTTAATAAAGCCATTTAAAATTTGTTCAGTGTGTCTCTTTGGGACCTCTGCTGGAGTTAGAAAGCCTGCTAGGATGATTGCTGTTGAACCCAGAGGGGAATAAAAGGATTCATACTTGTTAAAACCAGCTTGAAACCTTGCTTCAGCAGGCCCACTTTGCACAGTCCTGCCTGGGCCCTGCAGGTTAGTGGGAAGCAGTAGCCAAGGTGCACAGCCTCCAGCAGAAGAGGCGGGCTGTACCCCAGAGAGCGCTCACACGGCCCTCCTGTGTCAACCCAGGGCATGGCTTTCCAAGACAAGCTGATGGCATCAAGTGAGTGACTCAAAAGGGCAGATGCCATCTCCCCAAAAGCTTTCACCTTGAATGTGATTGAACCTGATTTTTCTTGAAAGAAATAGAAACGTGGCTCGTGAATTCTATTTTGTTCATTAAGGTGCAGGTGGTAGGTTACCAGTTGTAGATTGATAGAATGTTTAGATGTTGGTTTTTAAAACTAATACCCTCTTAGTACCGTTTTTCTAGATACCATATATATATGTTAAGGTATGATATTTGTTTTCTCTTGACTAACTGTATAACAGGCTCTGAGTTCATCCACCTCCTACTTGCAGGGCAGGAGTAGAGGAGCAGACATAGAGAACAGATTTGTGGGCACTGCAGGCCAAGGAGAGGGTGGAACGAATTGACTGAGTAGCATTGAAACATATACATCACCATATGTAAAGTAGACAGCTAGTGGGAATTTGCTGTATAGCATAGGGATCTCAACCCAGTCCTCTGTGACAACCTAGAGGGGTGAGATGGGGTGTGGGGTGGGAGGGAGCTTCAAGAAGGAGGGGACATATGTATACTTATGGCTGATTCACATTCCTGTATGGCAGAAACCAACACAACACTGTAAAACAATTATTCTCCAATTAAAAATTAAAAAAAAAAAACATACCCCCTCAAGAAAATGGGGGGTTCCAGGTGTCAGACTTACAAGTTATCATGCACGGTGGGGCCTTGCTGACCACAGATTTTAGGGTGAGCAAGTGATTGTACTTGCTGACTCTTTGGTATTACAGTGATTTGATGAAGTGTATGGACCAGCAAGTGTATGTATATGTATGAGAAGAGGCAAAGTAGGTTTCCCCTAGGTTTGGTAACCTTTATGATAGCTCACTATGTGGAAACAACATAGCTACCAAAGGAAGTAAAAGTGTTTCTATGCAAGAGGGAGCCATCAGCATAGACACAAAATATATCTGGGTGTATTCAACAGTTTGCAGCCAGGAGGAAAGATGTTGAATCTGGGGGACAAGAACGTTCTCGGTTGTGGGGTGGGGGTATTCACGGGGGCTTGTCTAGAAATTTTCATTAGTCTGATCATATGCTTATATGCAATCTGATGAACTTACAGGTGCCTTGATCCCAAAGGTGGGGGGCACCATAGGAGGGAGTCAGTGATTCCGAATCCCACCAAGACACAGGTAGAAAGCAAGTCAGCAATTCTGAATATAAAATTAAAAATTAACAGCAGCAATACCACTAGAAACACAAAAGAAAATCAACTCATAATGAGAATTGAAAATATAAGGTATCCAGGAATCAACTTTAACAGTATACAAAGACTTTTTTTTTTTACAAAGAAAACTATAAAAGGGAAATAGAAGGTGTAGAAAAAGAGCTGAATAGTCCTAGGTGGGATAACAATATTATAAAACTTCATTTTCTTCCAATCATTTTATAAAGTTAGTGTAACCTCAATAAAAATTGCAGTTGGGCATTTGGGGAAATTGGATAGATTTACACTAAATTGTAGGTGAAAAATAATAGTTCACTGAAAAATGAGAGAAGCCTTGTCTGTCAGTTATGAAACATGTTTATGGGTCTTGGTGCAGGAATAGATTATTAGATCAATGCAGAGCTTGGGGACAAATGGAGCCATTAAAGGAGACTTAATTTACAATCAAAGTGACACCAGAAATTGGCAGGGGAAAGGAGGATTCACTATAGGACATATCAACATGGATTCTTACACAGTTCTACATAGAAGGTGGGCTCCATAAAGATTAAAGACCAGTTTATAAAAGATAAATGTGTAAAGCTAATAGAGCAAAATGTCTTTGTGACCTAGGGCAAGAGCAAGGAAGGACTTCTTTAGTAAAAGTTCAAAAGCACAAACCATAAAGCAAAATACTAATGAATCTCATACATGAAAATTAAGGATTTCTGTCAGTGAAGTACAATTTCAGTAGAGTCAGTGGAAACAATGGGAGAAGATATGTGCTATGTCAATTCCAATAGTGGACAAGTACTAAGAGTACATAGGGGACTACATAGGGGACTCCCCTGGTGGTCCAGTGGTTAAGAATCCGCCTGCCAAAGCAGGGGACATAGGTTCGATCCCTGGTCCAGGAAGCTCCCACATGCTGCAGAGCAACTAAGCCCACGTTCCACACCTACTAAAGCCCACACACCTAGAGCCTGTGCTCCACAACAAGAGAGGCCACTGCAATGAGAACCCTGAGCACTGCAGCTAGAGAGTAGCCCCCACTGGCTGCAACTAGAGAAACCCATATGCAGCAATGAAGACGCCGTGCAGCCAAAAATATATAAAGTACAAAGGGGACTCTTGCAAGTCAACAAAAAGAGTCCAGCAACCTTAACAGAATTAACATTACAGGAAATGCTTAAAAATGGTCAAGCATATGAGAAGTTGCTTAAAATAGTTGATAATCAGAGGGGGAAAACTGCTCAATAATGCCAAGTGTTGGCAGAAATGGGATAGAGCACTGGTTCTCAACCTTGGATGATTTTGCCCTCCTTGGGGACCTTTGGTAGTGTGAGAAGACATTTTTTTTCATCACCACAACTGAGGGTGAATCTACTGTTGGCATCTAGTAGGTAGAAGCCAGAGATGCTGCCAGGCATCCCAGAGTGCACAGGGCAGCCCCACGACAAAGGACACCATGCTGTGCCATGCTAAGTTGCTTCAGTCAAGTCCAACTCTGTGCAACGCTATGGACTGTAGCTTGCCAGGCTCCTCTGTGCATGGGATTCTCCAGGCAAGAATACTGGAGTGGGTCACCATGCCCTCCTCCAGGGGATCTTCCCAACCCAGGGATGAACCTGCATCTCTTAAGTCTCCTGCATTGGCAGTCATGTTCTTTACTAGTGCCACCTTTGGAAGCCTAAAACAAAGGATAAGCTAGTCCAAAATGTCAGTACTGCTGAGGTTGAGGAAGCCTAAGATAGAGGAACTGTACACACATTTGTCAAGCATAATCTGGTGCTATTCCACCAAACTGAGTGTCCCCTATTCTGGGATTCTGCTGTTCCCCTCCAGGACATGTCTTGAAATTCTCAATTAGGTACTTAAGGAAATATGTACAGGGCTGTTCATTACAGTGTTGTATGTGGCAGTCAGAGGCAAGCTAGATGTCATCGGGAAGATGGTTAGATAAAATGTGATGGACCATCAAAACAGAAAATTAATAAGGAAACACATGTCTTAAATGATACATTAGATGAGTTGGATCTCATTGATATCTTCAGGACATTCCATCCAAATGCAGAAGAATACACTTTCTTCTCCAGGGCACATGGAACATTCTCCAGGGTGGACCACATCTTGGGTCACAAATCAAACCTCAGTAAATTTAAGAGAATTGAAATATCAATCATCTCCGACCACAATGCTATCAGACTAGATATCAATTTAAAAAAAAACTAAAAAACAGACACATGGAGGTTGAACAATACATTTCTAAATAACCAACAGATTACTGAAGAAATCACAAATTTCTAGAAACAAATAACAATGAAAACACAACAACTCAAAACCTATGGGATGCAGCAAAAGCAGATTTAAGAGGGGAGTTTATAGCAATACAATCCTACCTCAAGAAATAAGAAAAACATCGAATAGACAATCTAACTTTACACCTAAAGCAACTGGAAAAACAAGAATACCCCCCACCCCCAAATTAGCAGAGGAAAAGAAATCATGAAGATCCAAGCAGAAATAAATGAAAAGGAAATGAAAGAACAGTAGTAAAGATGAATAAAACTAAAAGCTGGTTCTTTGAGGAGATAAACAAAATTGACAAACTTTTAGCCAGACTCATCAAGAAAAAAAGAAGAATCAAATCAACAACATTAGAAGTGAAAAAGGAGAGGTTACAACAGACAGTGCAGAAATGCACAGGATTATAAGAGAGTATTATGAACAACTATATGGCAATAAAATGGATAACCTGGAAGAAATGGACAGATGCTTAGAAAAGTTCAATCTTTCAATACTGAACCAGGAAGAAATAGAAATTATGAACAACTCAATTACAAGCACTGAAATTGAAGCTGTAATAAATCTCCCAAAAAACAAAAGACCAGATGGCTTCACAGGAGAAATCCACCAAACATTTAGAGAAGAGCTAATGGGTGTGAGAGTTGGACTGTGAAGAAGGCTGAGTGCCGAAGAATTGATGCTTTTGAACTGTGGTGTGGATAAGACTCTTGAGAGTCCCTTGGACTGCAAGGAGATCCAACCAATCCATTCTCAAGGAGATCAGCCCTGGGATTTCTTTGGAAGGAATGATGCTAAAGCTGAAACTCCAGTACTTTGGCTACCTCATGCGAAGAGTTGACTCATTGGAAAAGACTCTGTTGCTGGGAGGGGTTGGGGGCAGGAGAAGAAGGGGACGACAGAGGATAAGATGGCTGGATGGCATCACTGACTCGATGGACGTGAGTTTGAGTGAACTCTGGGAGTTGGTGATGGACAGGGAGGCCTGGCGTGCTGCAATTCATGGAGTCACAGACAGTCGGACACGACTGAGTGACTGAACTGAACTGAACTGAATGTCTATCCTTCTAAAACTCTTTCAAAAAATGGCAGAGGAAGGAACACGTCCAAACTCATTTTACGAGGCCACCATCACCCTGATACCAAAACCAGACAGAGACAACACAAAAAAAGAAGACTACAGGCCAACATCACACATGAACACAGATGAAGAAATCCTCAACAAAATTTTACCAGACAGAATTCAGCAACACATCAAAAAGCTCATACACCGTGATCAAGTAGAGTTTATTCCAGGGATGCAAAGATTCTTTGATATATGGAAATCAATCAATGTGATACACCATATTAACAAACTGAAAGATAAAAGCCATATGATAATCTCAATAGATGCAGAAAAAGCCTTTGACAAAATTCAGCACCCATTTATGAATAAAACTTTTCAAAAAATGGGCATAGAAGGAACCTACCTCAGCATAGTAAAGGTCATATATGATAAGCCGGCAGCAAACATTATTCTCAATGGTGAAAAACTGAAAGCACTCCCCCTAAGATCAGGAACAAGACAAAGGTGTCCACTTTCACCACTATTATTCAGCATCGTTCTGGAAGTCCTAGCTACAGCAATCAGAGGAAAAAAAGAAATAAAAGGAATCTAGATCGGAAAAGAAGTAAAGCTCTCACTGTCTACAGGTGACGTGATACTGTACATAGAAAACCCTAAAGATGGTATCAGAAAATTACTAGAGCTAACCAGTGAGTTTAGCACAGTTGTAGGATACAAAATCAATACACAGAAATCACTTGCATTTCTGTATTCTAACAATGAAAAATCAGAAAGAGAAATAAAAGCATCAATCCCATTCACCATTGCAGCAAAAAGAATTAAATATCTAGGAATAAACTTACCTAAGGAGACAAAAGAACTGTACACAGAAAATTATAAGACACTGATGAAAGAAATCAAAGATTACATAAACAGATGGGGAGATATTCCATGTTTCTGGGTAGGGGGAATCAATATTGTGAAAATGACTATACTACCAAATGCAATCTACATATTCAATGTAATCCCTGTCAAATTACCAAGGGGCATTTTTTCACAGAACTAGAACAAAAAAGTTCACAATTCATATGGAAACACAAAAGACCCAGAATAGTCAATGCAATCTTTTTTAAAAATTTTTAATTTTTAAAATTTGTTGCTGTTTTTATTTTTAAATGTAAATTTATTTATTTTAATTGGAGGTTACTTTACAATATTGTATTCATTTTGCCATACATCAACATGAATCCACCACAGGTATACACGTGTTCCCCATCCTGAACCGCGCTCCCTCCTCCCTCCCTGTACCATCCCTCTGGGTCGTCCCAGTGCACCAGCCCCAAGCATCCTGTATCCTGCATCGAACCTGGACTGGTGATTCATTTCATATATGATATTATACATGTTTCAATGCCATTCTCCCAAATCATCCCACGCTCTCCCTCTCCCAGAGTCCAAAAGACTGTTCTATACATCTGTGTCTCTTTTGCTGTCTCGCATACAGGGTTATCATTACCATCTTTCTAAATTCCATATATAAACGTTAGTATACTGTATTGGTGTTTTTTTTCTGGCTTACTTCACTCTGTAGAATCGGCTCCAGTTTCATCCACCTCATTAGAACTGATTCAAATGTATTCTTTTTTAACTGATACAGCCCCTATGGAAGATGATATGGAGATTCCTTAAAAAACTAGGAATAAAAGCACCATAGCACCATATGACCCAGCAATCCCACCCCTAGGTATATATCCTGAGGCAACCAAAATTGAAAAAGACATATGCACCCCATTGTTCATTGTGGCACTATTTACAATAGCTAGAACATGGAGACAACCTAGATGTCCATTGACAGATGAATGTATAAAGAAGCTGTGGTACATATGCACAATGGAATATTATTCAGCCATAGAAAGGAACACATTTGAATCAGTTCTTTTATTTTTTTTATTAATCTCCTTTATTTTTATAATGAACACAATAACGTCATAATTTGCTACGTTACAGTGTCTGGTAATTGGAAGACAGGCAGACGAGACAGACCGAGATCTCTTCCTGTGTCAAACAGTGCATGCCAGTGAAGCAGGGCCTGCGCGTGAAATCCCCACTGAACTCCAAATTCTGCATCACTCAAAAAAGGAGCACCAACAGATGCAGAATCCCCAGCAGGCCTCTCTGACTCTCAGACAAGCCTCTTCTTGGCCAGGTATGCCTTCCAGGACCCAGGGCACAAATCAGTTAAGGCTTGCTTGGATTTCTGAGTTTTCCAGATGACACTCTAAATATTTACTGTTTCATAGTGTCAAGTTGTTATTCAGTCAGATAAAGGTTCAAAGTTTATTTGATCATAAAGTTTCCCTGCAAGAGCATTCCAGTTTTAGTTAAAATGAAGCGCAGAATTTATCTGATCATAAAAGTTCCCTGCAAAAGCATTCCAGTTTTAGTTAAAATGAAGGACAACCACATCAGTAAAAGCTTTTCAAAAACCCTAAGAGACTGTAACAAACCACTAACACCGAGAATACAGTTTCTAGATGAACACTCATGGGGAGGGAGCCCCTGGTGGGGAAGGTGAGCCAGGAGAAGGGGAGAGGGGCACTGACCCGATGGGGTGCCCAGGGGCCCGGAGAGCAGGGGCCAGAGGGCGTGCTCCCTGCCAGGAGGCGGCACCTGAAGAATGCATAAGACACCACGTCTTGCGTCTTGGAGTCCCGTCACTCAGCATGGTCAGCAACTGTAAGCGAACAGCAAGTCTCTCCACTCACCCCTGTTCCAGTTCCTAGCTCTGCAAATGCAGAAGCAACAGAGGAGAGGAGGAGGAGTTCTTCGCCATGTTCATTACATTTTCACAGCAGAGACTCAACAGCCTTCCAAAGGGGAGGCTCCTTTGACATATCCGGCAGTACCTCGTCAATGTTATCACTGCCATTGATCTCTGTAGAGTTAGGAGCATCGAGAATAAGAAATTCTGCTTCAAGTTGCAGGTATGCAATCTTGAGAAGTACTTAAAAAAAAAAGTTCCTGTAAAAAATCTAATTCTCCCTCAAAGGAGGAAGGAAAGCCATCCCAGGTCAGCAGCGCCTGGTGAGGGACACGATGGGAGGGCTGGCCCGGGCACCTTCATGCCCCCAACCAAGGGCCACCAGAAGTCCTCCTGGTGGGGATACAGCGGCCTGCTCCTGCTCCTGTCCCTGGCCCCCTGCCTCCCAGTGAGGTCACCTGGTGGACCAGGCCAGAGCAGGTGCCAGAGGCCTTTGGTACCAGCCTCCGCTGGGCGCCTCTCCAGGCCCAACTTCTCTGCCCGCCCAGTACCCAATTGTGAGAGGCTGTGGGTACACTGTGGGTACCCAGAACTGTCTGACCTGGCGGGATGAGGGACATGAAGATAGAACATGTCTTTGGCCAAAGATCAGTCTTTACATGTGTTGGGTGAACTCATAATGGGTTGGGCAAAAGAAACTTCCAAGGAAATAGCAGTTGTCAGAGAACTGTAAGATAATTCTCAGAGTCCACACAAGGCAGGAATCATTCAAATTCTTTCCAGTAAGGGTGAATGTTGAATATGCGGGCCTTCATCACAGACTACAGATGGGCCACGAACTAGATGTGGACTTTAATTAGACTAGAAACAAAGAGAACTCTAGATCTGCCCTAAAATAGTTTTTAAGCAAGACATGAAAAGATCAAACCAATTCACAAATAACTTTGCTGCCTGCCAGCATATGTCCAACATTCTTTATAGGAACACTACACAATCAAGCATTAAACAAGAAAGTCAAAATGTTCAGCAACCAATCAACAATGATTAGACATACAAGTGAGCAAAGAAATGGGACTTAAATGAGAGAAAATAAACTAATTTAGAAGCTACAGAAAAGAGTTGGAAGATAGGAATTTTAAAGCAGCTATTATAAATAAGGTACATATGCTCAAAGATGTAAAGTAAAATGGAAGAACAGAGAAAGGGAACTTGTAGAGATAAAACATCTTAAAAATTTTATCAGAGATTAAAATTAAATGATACAAAGTGTTCTAGTTTCATTCTTTTACAAGTGGTTGACCAGTTTTCCCAGCACCACTTGTTAAAGAGATTGTCTTTTCTCCATTGTATATTCTTGCCTCCTTTGTCGAAGATAAGGTGTCCATAGGTATGTAGATTTATCTCTGGGCTTTCTATTTTGTTTCATTGATCTATATTTCTGTCTTTGTGCCAGTACCATACTGTCTTGATGACTGTGGCTTTGTAGTAGAACCTGAAGTAACACCATTCACAAAAATAAACTCAAAATGGTTTAAAGATCTAAACGTAAGACCAGAAACTATAAAACTCCTAGAGGAGAA
>SJYQ01104678.1:190134-221724 GCA_006410935.1 Redunca redunca | reverse complement strand
ATACAAGCAATTTATGCAGCTCAATTCCAGAAAAATAAACCACCCAATCAAAAAATGGGCCAAAGAACTAAACAGACATTTCTCCAGAGAAGACATACAGATGGCTAACAAACACATGAAAAGATGCTCAACATCACTCATCAGAGAAATGCAAATCAAGACCACAATGAGATACCATTTCATACCAGTCAGAATGGCTGCGATCCAAAAGTCTACACGCAATAAATGCTGGAGAGGGTGTGGAGAAAAGGGAAGCCTCTTACACTGTTGTTGGGAATGCAAACTAGTACAGCCACTATGGAGAACAGTGTGGAGATTCCTTAAAAAACTGGAAATAGAACTGCCTTATGACCCAGCAATCCCACTGCTGGGCATACACATGGAGGAAACCAGAATTGAGAGACACGTGTACCCCAGTGTTCATCGCAGCACTGTTTATAATAGCCAGGACATGGAAGCAACCTAGATGTCCATTGGCAGACGAATGGATAAGAAAGTTGTGGTACATATACACAATGGAGTATTACTCAGCCATTAAAAAGAATACATTTGAATCAATTCTAATGAGGTGGATGAAACTGGAACCGATTATACAGAGTGAAGTAAGCTAGAAAGAAAAACACCAATACAGTATACTAACACATGTATGTGGAATTTAGAAAGATGGTAATGATAACCCTGTATGCGAGACAGCAAAAGAGACACAGATTTATAGAACAGACTTTTGGACTCTGTGGGAGAGGGAGAGGGTGGGATGATTTGGGAGAATGGCATTGAAACATGTATACTATCATGTAAGAAATGAATCACCAGTCCAGGTTTGATACAGGACACAGGATGCTTGGGGCTGGTGCACTGGGATGACCCAGAGAGATGATATAGGGAGGGTGGCGGGAGGGGGGTTCAGGAATGGGAACTCATGTACACCTGTGGTGGATTCATGTCAACATATGGCAAAACCAATACAGTATTGTAAAGGAAAAAAAAAATTAAAAAAAAAATTAAATGATACACTATAGAAATAAGTGAATGTGAAGGTAGCAATAAAATCTATCCAAAGTGATGCAAAAAGATCAGGGGGATAAAAAGAACAGAGTCTCGGTGTTGTGTGGGAAAATATTAACTGATTCAGTAATCAAAATCCTAAAGGGCAAAAATAGAGAGAGGGATGGAAAAAATATTTGAAGACATAATGGCCAAATTTCCCCAAGTTTGATAAAAATTATAGACCCATAGATACAAGAGTTCAGTGAATTCCAAGGAAGATAAACATATACGCAGAGATGTCCTAAACCATACTACAAATGGCTGAAAATCAGTAATAAGGAGAAACCTACAAAACAGCCAGAGGAAGAGAGACATTTTAAGTACAGATAAGGGAACAAAAAGATTTACTACAGAATTATCATCCCCAAATATGCCAGACTGAAGTAAATGGCACCACATCTTTAAAAAATAGAACTATTGAGCTAAAATTTAATATACAACAATAAAAAAATCATTCAAAACCAAAAGCAAAACTTAAAATACACACATGAGACACACATATGAGAGCCACATAATACATGACTTTTTCAAGTGTACGTGAAAAATTCACCAAGATACAATATGTGCTGGGCCATAGGGGCAGTCCCAGTAAAATGAGAAGAATGAAATCATCCAGAGTATGGTGTCTGATACCAGTCACTGCTGGTATCGCGGTGAGGATAGCTGCCTTCAAGAGTATGATTGCAGTGCAATTAAGTCAAGGATTGATAATGGAAGATATCTGGAAAATCCTAACATATTTAAATATTAAAATTACATTTAAAAGTAGCTTATTGGTCAGAAAAGGATCACAGGGAAAACTGGAAATTACTTTGAACTGAAAATACAGCATATCAAAATTATTGATACGCAAGTAAAGCAGTGTTTAGAGGGGCATTGATAGCTTTAAATGTTTATATTAGAAAAGAAAAGAGATCTGAAAAAAACACTTATCTAAACTTCTACCGTAAGAAACTAGAAGAACAAATTAAGCAGAAGGAAGGAAATAATAAACAGTGGAAGTCAATTAAACAGAAAATGGGTCAACAATAGTAAAACAGATGATGTTTTAAAAGTTAGAACTTTGAAAAGATCAACAAAATAACTTGCTAGCTAGGCTAATGAAAAACAAAGATACATCATTTACACATACACACACACACACACACACAAAGAAACACAAATTACTAATATAAGGAATGAAATAGGGACACAACTACAGATATTTCATATATTAAAATGATAATAAAAGATTATTATAAGCAATTTTGCTCCAAATAGTATAAATTAGATAGAATGAACCACTTCATTGAAAGATAAAGCCTACTAAAAGTGACTCAAAATAACTAGAAATCCTGAGTTGCCGTACACATTTATCATTATTTGAATTCTTCCTCCCCCAAACTCTAGGTTCAGATGATCTCACTGGTGAGTTCTACTAAATGTATACCAATCTTACATGAACTTTTGAAACAAGAGAAAGGAAGAACTCTACCCATCTCGTGTTATGAGGTCTGCATTACCCTGGCACCATAATTAGACAGGGACATGACAAAAACAGAAAAGAAAAAGCCTGCAGATCAATATTCATGTCATAAGTACAGATATAAAAATATCTAACAAAATATTGGGAAATCAAATCTGGTAGTATTTTAAAATAATAATGTATCATAACCAAGTAGGGTTTATGTCAGGAATAAACCTGACTAGGTTTGACTAGGTAGGCTATAGGTATTACCCAGTGATATAATCAAACACTAATCTAAGTATAAGTGAAAATGAAGTCACTCAGTTGTGTCTGACTCTTTGCGACCCCATGGACTGTAGCCTACCAGGCTCCTCTGTCCATGGAATTTTCCAGGCAATAGTACTGGAGTGGATTGCCATTTCCTTCTTCTGTATGTGGTGAGGTATTTTATAGACATGGTTAAGATCCACAATCAGTTGACTTAGAAGATTACCCTTGATGATATTTGTGGACCTCATCCAATCACTTGAAAGGCCTTTTAGTTTTAGGCCTGAAGTTTTACAGAGAAGAAATTCAAATCCTGGCTGAGTCTGCCCTTCGGATTTTGGATTCGCCAGTCCCCACAATCACGTGAGCCAAGTCCATGAAATAAGTCATTCACATACACACACACATTCCCTATTGCTTCTATTTCTCTGCAGAACCCTGACTGATAGATAAAATTTGCTTAGCATTTGAAATTCAGTTAATGTAATTCATTGTCAAAGTGAAGTGAAAGTGTTAGTCACTCAGTAGTGTCTGGCCCTTTGCAACCCCATGGACTGTAGCCTGTTAGGCTTCTCTGTCCATGGAATTCTCCAGGCAAGAATACTGGAGCGGGTAGCCATTCCCTTCTCCAGGGGTTCTTCCTGACCCAGGGACTGAACTCAGGTCTTCCACACTGCAGGCAGATTCTTTACCATCTGAGCTATCATACTAGCAGAATTAAGAAGAAGAATCATTTGATAGTCTCAATAGATGCTGAAAAAGTATTAGGCAAAACCCAACACCCAATCATGATAAAAATTCTCAGCAGACTTGAAATAGGAGGGAACTTCCTCAACCTGATAAAAGGCACTTTTGAAAGTTATACATCTAAGGTCATATTTAGTGTCGAAAGACTAAATCCTTTTCTTTTCAGATTAGCAATGAGCAAGGAATTCCACACTTGCCAGTTCTACTCAACATTGTGTTGGCAGTCCTAGACAGCTTAATAAAACAAGTGATGAAATAAATATCATAAAAGTGAAAAAATAAAGCTCTCTTTATTTGCATTTGACATGATCATACACATATGACATACATGTGGATCCCTAAGGAATCCATAGAAGTAATATACAAATTAGAAATGCTACAGCACAGAAGGTCAATATGCAAAAGTCAGCTGTTTCTACATACTAGCGATAAGCTGGGAAAAATAATTGCATTTACAAGATTATCAAAAACAAGAAATTACAACAAAATGTATACTATGTATATTCTAAAAAGTACGAAACATTGCTGAAATTTAAAAATAGCTAAATACATGAAGACTATATGATGTTCATGCTTTGGAAGATTCAATATTGTTAAGATACTAATTCTTTCCAAACTGATCTGTGGATTCAGTGGATAATTCAGGATAAGGCTCCCCATCTTAAGGTTAGTCGATTAGCAACTTAATTCCATTTGCAACATTGATTCTCCTTTGTCATGTAAAATAGACACAGATTCCAGGGACTTGTTGAGGGAGACTTGTTGAGGAGTCATTAGTCTGCAAACCACAGGACAAGTTTTTAATTATGTGATAAAATCAGCCAAACATCCTTGAGGAAGGGACATTTAAACCAGGAGAACAGTTAGAAAATTACTGTAATCTCAGGAAAGAAGTAATGATGATTTGTCCTAGATGAGCAGCAATGGGGATAGAGAGAAGACTTGGAAGAGTCACTTGGAAGGCAGAGTGGGTTGCCACTCCAGGGAGTTGGAATCTATTATTATCTAGCATAAGCACAGGTGAGAGGGGCATTTTGATTGGGAAGAGAGAAAGTCTGGATTAAAAAAGAACTAGAGAAAGTTTGATCCTTTAGAAACAAGGCCCGACAAGAAATAAATTGTTCTGCCATTTTATCAGCCTGAAAAAGCTGAGTGTCAATGCCAGTTTTAATTGTTTACATTGTGTCTCAGACAAACTAACTCGATGGATTGTTTGCAGAGATGTCCTCCAACAATTCCTTCTATCCCTGATCCACACTTCACTCCTCAAGGCAAGAGGTGAAGCCCATTTTCCTTCCTCGTGGTCTGAACTGGTCCTACGACTTGCTTGGACCAAAAGAATGTAATGTGTGGTGGAAGTTAACATTTTGTTGATTTCTGAGCCTCAGCCTCAAGAAGCTGGGCACCCTCCACTCCTGTTCTCTTGAAATGCTTCATCTTCATGCAGAGAGCATGGTCTGGCCTCTTGGAGAGGATGGGCAGCCATGTGGAAGAAACGGAGTCACCTCAGTCAATAGGCCCAGCCAACTACTGGACACAAGACCAAGAACATCTCAAACCGGCCAGTCCCATGCTTCTTTACTGTCTTAGTCAACACAGGCTGCTATTGCACTCTGCAGTGGACTGGGTAGATAAACAACAAATTTTACTTCTCACAGTCCTGGAGACTGGAGATGGAAGACCAGGGAGACAGCATGGCCAGGTTCTGGTGACCTCACATAGTCTTCACATGAATGACAGAAGGCTAGCTCCCTTTCCCTTCTGATGAGGACACTAACCCATCATGGGGGCTCCACCCTCATGATCTAATTACATGCCAATCACTCCACTTCCCAGTACCATCCTCTGGGTAGTTAGGGTTTCAACAGATGAGTTTGGGGAGTACATAAACATGCAGTTCACAGCACCAACTGAGAACAAACACGAGGAAGCCCAGCCGAGCACATGAGGAGCCAGAGGAGCTTCCCAGTGAAGCCCGGCCCCAACTCCACTCCACAGAGCCGTGGGCAGATACATTGCTACTGTAAGCATGGAGTTTTCAGTTGGTTTGATGGACAGCAAGATAACTGACATGCCTTTCCTGCTGGACTCTAGCCAAAAGTCTACTCTGGATTTCACTGGTAAGAGAGCAGAAGAGCAAAGTGAATATAATATAATATAATATAATATAATATAATATTATATGGGGAATACAACAAAAAAGAGACCCACAGACATAGAGAACAAACTAATGGTTACCAGTGAGAATAGGGAGATGGAGGGACAATATAAAGGTAGGGGATTAAGGGACACAAGCTATTATGTGTAAAATAAGCTACAAGGATATACTGTACAACATAGGAAATATAACCAATATTTTAGAATGACTATAAATGTAGTATAACCTTTAAAAATTGTGAATTACTATATTGTACACCTGTAACATATACTATTGTACATCAACTACACTTCATTTAAAAAATTAAAATAAATTAAAAAATCAAGACCAAAAGAAACCTTGCCCAGCAGATAATGCATTGTGGAGTAGAAGCACCCAGTGACTATTGTATTGTGTTCTTCGTTTGGTGATGTAAATAGATAGGTACACAGCTGCCCTACCTTTGCAGTCCTTGTTCATCTATATAGCACTTCCCTTCGTTCTCTCTCCATTACTGAGACAGCTGATGGCAGCCACCTGGGCTGCAAGGGGAAAGAGGAGCCCTGGGATGATGATAAAGCCTCCTGACAGGGTTCCTGGAGGCTGGAGGGAGCTCTGGGGACAGGAGCTAAAGATAGCCTCTCCCGTGATGCCCAGCATCCATCCTTCAGGCTGAGAGGGTTAGTGCAGAGGGTGTGCACTGCCCCCAGAGCTGGGACATGGTGCAGACATGAAGACCTATAAACGTGCCACTACTGCTCCCAGGAAGGGCAGCTGGGGAAGCAGAGTGAGCTACGGCTGGAGAACTGTTCACTGTTCATCCGTGCTGGATTGTAAATCACTGTAATTTACTAACCTGTCGGAACGTTAAAGATAGCGGAACAGAGAACAGGGGTTTGGAGCAAGCCGGTGGGGAAAGTGCTGTGAAAATGCTGTGAAAGAAGTAGGATTTTGCCTTTTAGGAGACTTTTTACCTGTCATCTCTCAGATGGAACGGCTGTGGGAGGCAAGTTGCCATTTTCCCTGTGCCTGTGGGTTGGTCTCATCTCGTTTGGGAAGACAGCAAGAGCTCTCTGGTACCTTCGAATTATTATAATAAGAGTTTTCACTTATTAAACACTTAAAATATGTCAGCCATATTTTAAGTGTTTAATAGATGTATTAAACTGGTGTACTTGTGTACTGTGCTTTACTTTAGTAAGCAGTATTATTTTCATTTCATTTTACAGATTATGAAACTGAGGTTCTAAGTAAATTTTCTGAGATGTTTCAGCTAGTAAGTGATTAAAGTGGGAATCTAATCCCCATTTGCCTGAGTTCCAAGCACATGTACAGTTATTTTGCAGAGGCCATGCTATCCTCCATTTTCAATGAAGTGGTCGTTTCCTGAAAGAGAAAACTATTTACTCTGAAACATCTTTGTGCTTCCTCTTTCACAGCATCAACCTCACTGAACTGAGATCCCTAAAACATTTGTGTCCTTAGAGCACAAAAACTACAAAGAGTCCATTTTCCTGAGCTTCACATTGGTCCTTCTTTTCATATGCTTATTGGGTGCAGAGTGAAAAACATCAGTTTGGTCACTTTAACACCCAGTCTTACATGAATAATGTTCTTGATTTCTTTTCTTTTCTTTTTTTTTAAATAAAAGCTGTTGTTCAGTTTTGCTCTGCCACTCCCATTTGGGGTGAGTCTCTGAGTGCCCCCAACAGAGTCATGCTGTGGCAGTGCCTGTCACTGGGAGAGGGGCGCTGTATCTGAAGAACATATGTCTGGGAGGGGAAAACAGCATCTCCACACAGGGATAAGCAACCCAATATAGGAGGAAAAGTCACCTTCAAAACAAATAGCAGCAGCAGCAGCAGGAATGACAGGCCTGGCCCACTCTCTTCCTGGGTTTCAGACTTGGTCCAGTGCTTCCCCTCTCTGAGTTTCATTACAGTTCTCTCCAAATTAACATACAACCTGGTATAACATTCTTGCAATTTCTGGCACAAAATAAACATGAAATGAACCCAGACTCCTACATAGCTTGGTGTTAGGCTGGAGGTACATTTAACTTATGTCCCTCACAAAATATATCTACACATGAGACATTTTAAATTAAGGTTTTAAGGGTTTCGCTGGTGGCCTGAAACCACCTGGCTTTCCAGGTGGCACAGTGGTAAAGAAGCCACCTACCAATGCAGGAGACACAAGAGACATGGGTTCTATCCCTGGGTTGGAAAGATCCCCTGGAGAAGAAAATGGCAACCTACTCCAGTATTCTTGCTTGGAAAATTCCATGGACAGGGGAGCCTTGTGGGCAGTAGTCCAGTGGAGTTCCAAAGAGCTGAACACCACTGAGCAACTAAGCACAGTACTGGTGATCTAGTGGTCTGGAACCCACCTGCCAATGCAGGAGGCATAGGTTCGATCCCTGATCTGGGGAGATCCCACATGGCCTGGGGCAACTAATCCCAAGTGCCACTGCTATAGAGCCAGTGCTCTAGAGCCCATGAGCTGGGTTTTTTTTTTTTTTTTAATATCGAACTGCATGAGCTGTTTATTTATTCTGGAGATTAATCCCTAGTCAGTCTTTTTGTTTGAAAATATGGAAAACATATCCCATTCTCTAGGTTGTGTTTTCATTTTGTTTATGGTTTCCTTTGCTGTGCAAAAGTTTTAAATTTAATTAGATCGCATTTATTCATTTTTGGTTTATTTTCATTACTCTCGGATTTGGATCAAAAAAGATTATGCTATGATTTATGTCAAAGAGTGTTCTGCCTATGTTCTCCTCTAAGAATTTTACAGTGTTTGGTCTTACATTTAGATTTTTTATCCATTTGAGTTTATTTTTTGTGTATGATGTTAGAGAATGTTCTAATTTCATTCTTTTACATGTAGCTGTCCAGTTTTCCCAGGACCACTTATTGAAGAGACTGTCTTTTCTCCATAGTATATTCTTGCCTCCTGTGTCATAGATTAGAGGACCATAGGTGTGTGGCTTTATCCCTGGACTTTCTGTTCCAATGGACTATCCTGTTCCATTGATTATATATCTGGTTTTGTGCCCCAAACCATACTGTTTTGAATACTATAGCTTCATAGTATAGATTGAATCAGGGAGCCTGATTTCTCTGGCTCCGTTTTTCTTAGAATTGCTTTAGCTATTTGGGGTTTGTTTTGTTTGTTTGTTTCCATACAAATTGAAAAATTTTTTGTTCTAATTCAGTGGAGAAAAGTATTGGTAATTTGATAGGAATTGCATTGAATACACAGATTACTTTGGGTAGTATAGTCATTTTGATAATATTAATTCTTCCAATCCAAGAACATGGCATATCTCTCTACCTGTTTATGTTATCTTTGATTTCTTTCAATGGTATCTTATCATTTTCTGAGTACAGGTCTTAAAACATTGATGACCTGCTTAGGGAGACATTTTCGAGAGACTTGGCAGCTGGTTTGCTCTCTTCTGACAAAACATGATCCACTGGAGGAGGGAATGGAAAACCACCCCAGTATACTTACCATGAAAATCTCATGAACTATATATATATAAAAAAGATATGACATCAAAAGATGAGTCCCCCAGGTTGAAAGGTGTTCAATATGCTATTGGGGAAGAGCAGAGGAGAACTACTAATATCCCCAGAAAGAATGAAGCTTCTGGGCCAAAATGGAAATGACACTCAGTTGTGGATGTATCTGGTGATAAAAGTAAAATCCAATGCTGCAAAGAACAGTGTTACATAGGAACTTGGAATGTTAGGTCTATGAGTCAAAGTAAATTGGACATGGTCAAGCAGGATATGGTAAGAATAAATATCAACATCTTAGGAATCAGTGAACTAACATGGATAGGAATGGGCGAATTTAATTCCGATGACCATTATATCTAGTACTGTGGACAAGAATCTCATGGAAGAAACAGAGTAGCCCTCATAATCAACAAAAGAGTCTGAAATGCAGTACTTGAGTGCAACCTCAAAAGTGACAGAATGATCTCAGTTCATTTCCAAGGCAAGCCATTCAACATCATGGTAATTCAAGTCTATGCCCCTTCCACCAATGCAGAATATGCCGAAGTTGATCGGTTCTATGGAAACCTAGAAGACCTAGAACTAACACCAAAAAAGATGTTCTATTCCTCATAGGGAGCTGGAATGCAAAAGTAGGAAGTCAAGAGATACCTGGAGTAACAGGCAAGTTTGACCCTGGAGCACAAAATGAAGCAGAGCAAAGGCTAACTGAATTCTGCCAAGAGAATGCACTGGTCATAGCAAACACCCTTTCTCAACAACACAAGAGATGACTTTACACATGGACATCACCAAATGGTCAATACTGAAATCAAATTGATTACATTATTTGTAGCTGAAGGTGGAAAAGTTGTATACAATCAGCAGAAAAAAGACCTGGAGCTGACTGTGGTTCAGATCATCAGCTTCTCATAGAAAAATTCAGGCTTAGACTAAAGAAAGTGAGGAAAACCACTAGACCAGCCAGGTATGACTTAAATCAAATCCTTATGATGTAGAGGTGACAAATAGATTCAGTTCAGTCGCTCAGTTGTGTCCGACTCTTTGCGGCCCCATGAATTGCAGCACGCCAGGCCTCTCTGTCCATCACCATCTCCCNTATATCTGAGGTTATTGATATTTCTCCCGGCAATCTTGATTCCAGCTTGTGTTTCTTCCAGTCTAGCGTTTCTCATGATGTACTCTGCATATAAGTTAAATAAGCAGGGTGACAATATACAGCCTTGACGTACTCCTTTTCCTATTTGGAACCAGTCTGTTGTTCCATGTCCAGTTCTAACTGTTGCTTCCTGACCTGCATACAGATTTCTCAAGAGGCAGGTCAGGTGGTCTGGTATTCCTATTTAAGATCAAATTGCCAACATCCGCTGGATCATGGAAAAAGCAAGAGAGTTCCAGAAAAACATCTATTTCTGCTTTATTGACTATGCCAAAGCCTTTGACTGTGTGGATCACAATAAACTGTGGAAAATTCTGAAAGAAATGGGGATACCAGATCACCTGACAAATAGATTCAAGGGATTAAATCTAGTAAACAGTGTGCCTAAAGAACTATGGACAGAGGTATGTAAAATTGCACAGGAACAAATATTGCCCGGTGAACAAAACAATCCCAAATGAACAGAAAAACAAGAAGGCAAAGTGGTTATCTGAGGAGGCTTTACAAAGAAGAAAGAAGAGAAGTGAAAAGCAAGGGAAAAGAGAAAGGTACATCCAACTAAACACAGAGTTCCAAAGACTAGCAAGGAGAGACAAGTGGCCTTCTTCAATGAATAGTGCATAAAACTAGAGGGAAACAACAGAAGGGGAAAGACAAGAGATCTCTTCAGGAAAATTGGAACTATCAAGGGAAAATTTTGCCCAAAGATGGGAACAATAAAGGACTGAAACGGTAGAGACCTGGTAGATGCAGAAGAGCTCAAGAAGAGATGGAAAAAATACATGAAAGAACTGTACAAAAAAGAGCTTAATGAACCAGGTAACTACAGTGGTGTGGTCAGTCACCCATAGCCAGACATTCAGGGGTGTGAAGTCAAGTGGGCCTTAGGAAGCACTGCTGTCAATAAAGCCAGTGGATGTGATGGAATTCCAGTAAAGCTATTAAAAATCCTAAAGGATGATGCTATCAAAGAGTTGCACTCAATATGTCAGCAAATCTGGAAGACCCAGGAGTGGCCAAAGGACTGGAAAAGATTGGTACCCATCCCAATTCCATCAGACAATTGCACTCATCTCCCATGCTAGTAAGGTCGTGTTTAAGATCTTGCATGCTAGGCTTCATCATTACATGAACCAAAAACTTCCAGACGTCCAAGCTAGGTTTAGAAAAGGCAGAGGAACCAGAGATCAAGTTGCCAACATTTGCTGGATCATAGAGAAAGCAAGGGGATTCCAGAAAAACCTCCACCTCTGTTTCATTGACTATGCTTAGCATAGCCTTTGACTGTATCGAAATCATAACAAACAATGGAAAGCTCTTAAAGATATGGGAATACCAGGCCATCTTACCTGTCTCCTGAGAAACCTGTATGTGGGTCAAGAAGCAACAGTTAGAATCCTGTATGGAACAACTGATTGGTTCAAGTTTGTGAAAGGAGTATGACAGGGCTGTCAGCTGTCACCCTGTTTGTTTAAGCTATATGCTGAGCACATTATGAGAAATGCCAGGTTGGATGTTACAGGCTGGAATCAAAATAGGCAGGAGAAATAACAGCAACCTCAGATGTACAGATGATCCACTCTAATGGCAGGACTAAAAGAAGCAAAGAGGAACTAAACAGCCTCTTGATGGAGGCTTGATGGAGTGAAAGACCTGGCTTAAAACTAAATATTAAAAAAACTAAGATCATGGCATCCAGTCCTATTACTTCATGACAAATAGAAGGGAAACAGGTGGAAGTAGTGACACATTTCCTCTTCTTGGCTCTAAAATCACTGCGGATGGTGATTACAGCCATGAAACTAGAAGACAGTTGCTTCTTGGCAGGAAAGCTATGACAAGCCTAGACAGTGTGTTGGAAAGCAGACACATTGCTCTGCTGACAAAGGTCCATACAGTCAAGGCTATGGTCTTCCCAGTGGTCATGTATGGCTGTAAGAGCCAGACTGTAAAGAAGGCAGGGCGCCAAAGAACTGATGCCATAAAACTGTGGTGCTAGAGAAGACTCCCGAGAGTCTCCTGGACAGCAAGAAGATCAAACAAGTCAATCTTAAGGGAAATCAACCCAGAATACTCAGACTGATGCTGAAGCTCCGGTAATTTGGTCACCTGATGCAAACAGCAGACTTGTTGGAAAAGACTCTGATGCTTGGAAAGACTGAAGGCAGAAGGAGAAGAGAGCATCCAAGGGTGTGATGGCTGGATGGCATCACTGATGCAATGGACATGAACTTGGGAAAACTTTGGGAGATAGTGAGGGACAGAGAGGCCTGACATGTTGCAGTCCATGGGGTCGCAAAGAGTCGGACATGGCTCGGTGACTGAACAATTGCCCTCTTCATTGGGGATCTCTGATTTGATCTCTTTTCTATGTTGAAGTTTACATCAGATTTTTGTTGTGAAAAAACATCCGGTGGAAAAATCAAGATTGGAATCCACTGGGTGGTGTCAGTGCTGGATTGCTTTGGTTTCTTCTCTGAGCCTAAGGAGTTCTGTAAGTTCTCTGAGCTGGTCTCGTTTAAGTTCATAGCTGCCCTGGATTAGAAAGAGGCTTACAGGAGCTACTTGTCCCACTGTTGGATAATGTTGAGCTGTCCTGTAAAGCAGTCCCAGCCACAGGTGACTACTGACTGCTTGAAATGGGGCAAATGCTAATTGAGATGTATTGAAAATGCAATATACACATTAGATTTTGAAGGCTTTGTATGAAAAAAGGGTAAAATATCTCATTGATAATCTTGCTATGTTGCTTACATGTTAAAATACTATTTTAGACATACATGGTTAAATAAAATATAGTATTTAAATCCCTTTTATTTGTTTCTTTTTACATTTTTAGATGTAGTTATGAAAAATTTAACTTTTTCATAAGAATTACAAATAACTAACAGGTACATGAAAAGTTGCTCAACATCACTCAACATCAGGGAAATGTAAATCAAAACCACCATAAGATATCACCACATCTCAGATTACTTCTCATCAAAAAGATAAGAAACAACAAGTGTTGGTGAGGATGTAGAGAAAAGGAAACTCTTAAAGTAATGCTGAAAATTCTCCAAGCCAGGCTTCAGCCATATGTGAACCGCGAACTTCCAGATGTTCAAGCTGGTTTTAGAAAAGGCAGAGGAACCAGAGATCAAATTGCCAACATCTGCTGCATCATCGAAAAAGCAAGAGAGTTCCAGAAAAACATCTATTTCTGCTTTATTGACAATGCCAAAGCCTTTGACTGTGTGGATCACACTAAACTGTGGAAAATTCTGAAAGAGATGGGCATACCAGACCACCTGACCTGCCTCTTGAGAAACCTATATGCAGGTCAGGAAGCAACAGTTAGAACTGGACATGAACAACAGATTGGCTCCAAATAGGAAAAGGAGTATGTCAAGGCTGTATATTGTCACGCTGCTTATTAACTTATATGCAGAGTACATCATGAGAAACCCTGGGCTGGAAGAAGCACAAGCTGGAATCAAGATTGCCGGGAGAAATATCAGTAACCTCAGATATGCAGATGACACCACCTTTGTGGCAGAAAGTGAAGAAGAACTAAAGAGCTTCTTGATGAAAGTAAAGAGGAGAGTGAGAAAGTTGGCTTAAAGCTCAACATTCAGAAAACTAAGATCATGGCATCGGTCCCATCACTTCATGGCAAATAGATGGGGAAACAGAGGAAACAGTGGCTGACTTTATTTTTGGGGGCTCCAAAATCACTGCAGATGGTGACTGCAGCCATGAAATTAAAAGACACTTACTCCTTGGAAGGAAAGTCATGACCAACCTAGATAGCATATTCAAAAGCAGAGACATTACTTTGTCAACAAAGTTCCATCTAGTCAAGGCGATGGTTTTTCCAGTAGTCATGTATGGATGTGAGAGTTGGACTATAAAGAAAGCTGAGCACCAAAGAATTGATGCTTTTGAACTGTGGTGTTGGAGAAGACACTTAAGAGTCCCTTGGACTGCAAGGAGATCCAACCAGTCCATCCCAAAGGAAATCAGTCTTGGGTGTTCATTGGAAGGACTGATGTTGAAGCTGAAACTCCAATATTTTGGTCACGTGATGTGAAGAGCTGACTCATTTGAAAAGACCCTGATTGGCAAAGATTGAAGGCAGGAGGAGAAGGGGACGACAGAGGATGAGATGGTTAGATGGCATCACCGACTCAATGGACATGGGTTTGGGTGGACTCTGGGAGTTGATGATGGACAGGGAGGCCTGGTGTGCTGTGATTCATGGGGTCGCAAAGAGTCGGACACGACTGAGTGACTGAACTGAACTGAACTGTGTACTCTTGGTGGGAATATAAATTGTAACCAGTGTAGAAAACATATGGAGTTTCCTCCAAAAATTCAGAATAGAACTATTATATGACCAGCGATTCTACTTCTGGTTATTTATCTGAAGAAAATGGAAACACTAACTTGAAAAGATATATGTATCCTTATACTTACTGCAGCATTATTTCCAACAGCCAAGATATGGAAGCAAGCAACCCAAGTGTCCATCAGCAGACAAATGGGCATATATACAATGAAACACAACTTAGTCATCAAAAGAAGGAAATCTACCTTTTGTGACAACATGGATAAAATCTGGGGGCATATGCTTACTGAAATTAGTCAGATAAGAGAAAGACAAACACTGTATGATTTGACTTCTATGTGATAGCTGAAAACAAAACAAAACAAAAAAACTCAGATTCAGAGAACTGATTGGTGGCTGCCAAAAGTAATGATTGAAGCAGAGGCAGAAGTGGGTGAACGTGATGAAAAGGTACAAACTTTCAGTCCCAGAATTTAGAAAAACTTCCATGGTGGCTCACATTATACTGCTATTGGGCAGTGCGGGGTAGCACTTTGTCTCCTCTGGAGGGTCTTCCTGTGCATGCTTCCACTTGACTTGGGCAACAGTTCTGTGTGGGATTGAGGTATGTACTGGATTCTCATGAGCCGTGTAGATGAAAGGCTGAGATCTCCTTCTGCTTGTGCTCCCTGTGACTTCAGTCAAGTCTGTTTCCTTCTCTGTAAAATGGGATTTCTGGAAGTCCCACATGGTTCTTATAAAGCTCAGACCAGACAGTGTACAAGATCTACAGCTGGAGCATAGGGTCATCCACCTCATAAGGAAATGAGAAGGCTTTTCCATGTGGGAACGTGCCTTCTGTCTCTGTTGGGCCAGCTCCTTTTCTTTTCTCCTGCGGGGAGTCTACCATGAGCCTCAAGGCTACACATTTCCTCCCAACCTGCTCCAATTAAGCTGAGTTGTCAGATTAATTTGAGTGGAGAGGGCCCCTGCGTCTGCCTGTTGGCTTACCTTTTAGGATGGGAAGTCAGGAAAATTAACAAAACTGACCTGAAAGAATTGTACAAAATGGGTCTTGGGTCAAGGAGCTTCTCCATGCAAAAGCTTTTCTTGCAAATAACTAGTGGGTTTTGAATCTTTACCCGATCACTCTTTATAATGACCCCTTCACCCAACCCCCAGGAAGATGGTAACAGATGAGTGGCCATGACACCCGTGTTCCACGAATGGGGCTGAACACATTCTCTGTCTTGGAGGGTCACTGGTGCTCTCCTTGGGTGAGACCCCTCCAGGTCTGGTGCTTTGCCTCACATATGGTGGGAGGGCCAGCACTGGGCCAGAAGTTTCTCTCCCCTGTGCCTTGCCAGGGCGTTCTGTGGGTTTGATGGTTGTTAGACAGCAGGGTGGAGCAACCCGGGGAGCAGCCACATCCTCAAAAACACAGCTTCTGAAAGTGTCTGAGGTCTCAGGGTTGAGTGGACAAGATACATGGGGACCCACCAGCCTGGGGGTCCTGAATCCTAGATCTAAGCCCCAGAGAACTTGGGTATAAGATTTGCCCACACCACCCCTATTTCCCTTCCTTCTGCATAATATTGACACCACTTGTGTCTCTGATCCTCACTTACTAGGGGGCCCTGCTGGACCCCACTTTCAGTCTGTTTGGAGAGTCCCAGGCAAGGATGCATAGGCAGGTAGAGGAATTAAGAATGGACTTTGGAGTCACATAAACTGAGATTCCCTTTCAGCTGTGTGCTGTGAAGGGTTACATGACCATTTTCAAGAGGTAGTACAGACCTCTTGGGGTTGTGAGAGGGTTGGTGAAAGTCGTGGTTAACACCCCTGGCAGGTAGTAGATGCCCCCGCGGCAGCGTTATCATAGTGGTAGTGCTGGGATGACTCAGCAAGGCAGTGAAGCAAGGAGAGGGGCAGGCAGAGGCTCCCCTCTTGGTCCTGAAAGAGACTTCTACACAGCTAGCCGTCTGAAGGTTCTCTCTCCTGGCTACCACCTCCAAGGTGATGCCCAGCCCCTCAAGAGAGCCGGACGCCATTTTGTGACTTTGTTTCCATGTTCAGGCTGCTCTGACGAGCCTTCCCTCTACTTCTTCTGGCTGGGCAGTCTCCCTGCCGTGGAGTTGGTGGCCCCATAATGTCACTTTCCTGACTCCCCAAAGGCTGCCTCCATTGAGGGGTGGCAGATGTTTGCTCTGGGCTACACTGACATGCCCGAGACACCACCATCTCTCACCCTCCTGCCCTGGCCTGTCCAGTTCTGCCCCAGGTTCTGCGCCCAGTAGCGCCAGTGCTGGGGTTGGGGACAGGGACAGTGGGGAGAAGCCTGGCAGCCTGGGCTGCAGGCCAGGGGAAGACTCTGCCTCCTAGGCTGTGCACCAGCTCTGCCCACCCTGGCCTCACCCCCTGCTTCCTTGGGGGTTGCTCTGTCCTCGGGCACTGAGGCAGGCGGCAGCTCCTGAGCTGCACAGAGGACATGCTTCCAAACTGTTTTGTTCTCCTGGCTCCTCACCTGCTCTGAAGGTAAAGTAATAGTTCAGTGAGGATGAAATGAGGAACGATGTAAAGCACAGTCAGGGGGCCTCTATCTGAATCAGATGCTTACCACGTACCACCTTTATCAGTGAGCCCATCACAAAAGCCTCCTGAAACCAACTCCTGAAAGCTTTCTCTCACCCTGAAAGCTGTGACATCTATTTCCTATAGCTTAGATTATTGCTCACACTTTCATTGTATCAGTATTTATCTCCTGCAGGAAACTCACAGCAGAAACATAGCTAGATGTTTCATCCGGTCCAGCCCTGGGTTCCCGGTGTGTCCTTCCCTCCCTGTAGTTGGCCACTCTTCACTCAGCCAGCTGCCACTGCCCTGATGGTCCTCATGGTAACTCCTATTAAAATTTTTTGGATTCAACTTTAATGACATTTGACTTGACGTGGATAACAGTCTCTGCTCTCTGCAGTCTTAATAACGGAGTCATATTGTTACCAACCTAGGTCCTTGGACTCTTTGAGTGCATGCTAAGTACCTTTAGTCATGTCCGACTCTTTGAGACCCTATGGACTGTAGCCAGCAAGGCTTCTCTGTCCATGGGATTCTTTAGGCAAGAATACTGGAGTGCATTGCCTTGCCCTTTTCTAGGGGATCTTTCCCACCCAGGGATCGAACCCACGTCTCTTCAGTCTCCTGCACTGACAGACAGGTTCTTTATCACTAGCACCACCTTGGACTCTTTAATCAATAGAAATTGATGAGGCCTGACCAGAAGTCTGGGCAAGTTTTACTGGGACTTGTGCTGCAGCAGGAGGGAGCCAAAACAAGCAGCAGGTGTTCTTGCTCACTCTCTGTGGTAGGGCGAGGGTGAGGACAGTTGGGTGGGTTGGACTGGAGGGACGACTTAGGTGGTCCACCCACCTCTTTGGTGGTACTGTGGGCAGGGATCAGGCTCAGGACTCTGCTTTTGCTCCTGACACCTCAGACGTGGCAGGTGGGTTCTGACATCTTTGTATCTTGTTGTTCATGATTTGCCCCAACTGCCTATGCATGCAGTTAATTTTAGTCCCTTATAGTTTCTTTGCATCTGTTGTTTCAGGAGATGTTTGTCCAGGTGCAAGCACTGCAGTAAAATGTCCCAGGTCCCAGTCTATCTCCTTATTACAAAGCAAATTTACCTTCCATCTGCCAGTTACAAACATCCTTTACTTGCGTGTCTCCTAGACTATGGGACTTCTTTGGTGGTGCTAATGGTAAAGAGTGACAGTCGCTCAGTCATATCTGACTCTTTGCGACCCCATGGACTGTAGCCTGCTAGGCTTCTTATCCATGGAATTCTCCAAGCAAGAATACTGGAGTGGGTTGCCATTTCCTTCTCTAAGTGGTAAAGTACCTGCCTGCCAATGCAGAAGATGTAAGAGATGTGGGTTTGATCCCTGGGTTGGGAAGATTCCCTGGAGGAGACTCCCTTGTCAGTCTTGCTGCATCTGCCAGCTTCCAGGACAGGGTGAGTCCTGGCCACCTGTCTGCAGACAAGTCACTGCAGCTCTTGCCTTCTTCCCGTGACACATCCATCAACCCCCTGTGGTGGCTGGTGGCTGGGTGGTCTCAGCGATGGTGGGCTGCGTGTCCACGGTCTGGAGTGCGAAGGGGCTTCCCTGGGGCCCAGTGGGCTCTCAGAAGGGAGCTCTGCTCGAAGTGGATGGTAGTGACAGAGAGGGGGTTGCTGCTCCTAAGAAGGCCCTCCTATGTGTTGGAGATTGTCCGAGGCAGAGAGGAGAGATCTGACAGAGGCAGTACAGAAGTCACTCATTGCAGAAAAGCTAGCATTTCTTTTCTTTTAAATTATTTACTTATTTATTTTTGGCTGTGCTGGGTCTTCATTTTTTGCCTGGGTTTCCTCTAGTTGCAGTGAGCAGAGGTCACTCTTCACGGTGGTGTGTGGGCTTCTCGTTGCGGGGGCTCCTCCTGTGGGGCCCAGGCACTAGGCACACAGGTTTCAGTAACTGCAGCTCGTGGACTCTAGAGCGTGGGCCCAGTAGTTGTGGTGCCCGTGCTTAGTTGCTCCAAGGCACATGGAATCTTCCCAGACGAGGGATCAAAGCTGTTTCCCTTGCATGAGCAGCTGGACCCTTAACCACTGGACCGCCGTGGAAGTCCCCAAACGAGCTTTCCTGGATTGTCCCCCCAGGCTACTATTTGGCCCTGAGAATAACCCTTGCTGTTCAGCTTGTGATGTTGTCCAGACCGCAGCTCAGCAGGCCCCACACCTGCATGGAGGCAGCTTACCCCTGAGAAGAGCCGCTGGTGTCTGAACTCTGCCAGACCCTGAGCCACCCACAAGGCATTACTGGAAACTATGAAGGTGGGAGGAAGGAGGTAAAGCCCTGCTGGAGCTCATAAGACAACTGTGGATGAGGCCCAGCTCACCACAGAGCCAGGGAAGCTTCCAGTCTCCGAGGAAGACTCCTGGGCCTCAGGAAGTTCTGAAACTCATCAGGTGGATGGCTGTAGTGCCGGCAAGAGAAGATGGTCCTGCTCTGCAAATAGCCAGTCAGGCTGCTCCTTCTCCATCTACAACTTCAGGGAAACAGGGGCTGGGACACTAGCCCACAGCACGTTGAGTGGCTTCGGAAGACGGGAACAGTCTCTAGAATGATGAGCACACGTGTGTGTGTGTGTGTGTGTGTGCGCGCACGCACCTTCTAGAGGAAGGCCCAGGAACTGGTTTTTTTTTTTGTTTTTTTTTTCAGATTCTCAAAGGGATCCCCAACCCAGAAAAGTAAATACTACTATACAGGGAGATCTCTGGGATCCTTTCCATCATGGATATTCTTGATTTCTAAATTACTGGCCTCTGAGTCCTGTTGGCAGGTTCCCAACATTGATAGGACTACTGTCTGAATACTGTGACTCTGAGGGGAAGCAGGGATGGAACAGTCTGTGGGTCACATGTAAGGTCTGCCCTGCACTGAGGAAGAAAATGCACTCTCCATTGTAGTGTCTTCTATCCTGAGTAATTAGATGCAGACGCTCCTGTTAGAACCATTTCCTTTCCTTCCTCACCTGCAGGCTCCAGGGTGTCTCCTGGGACAGACTGCTAGCCCGGCCCCATCTTCACTGTCCTTCATTCTGGACGTGCTCTAGTGTGGCTTTTGCACCACACCAGAGGGTGGCTGCCACCTGGGCCCCAGGGCCATCGCTGGAGGAAGAAGATGCCCCCTGGGGTATTTCATAGCCCTCTAAGCTGCCCCAGTTTCTCGATGCACAAAAATAGTATTGTCAGTTTTCTTTACAAAACTTGTAGAGAAACGTATAGGGAAGACCTCAGCCAGGCCTCAAAGCTGGATCAGAAATACTTGAATCTCCAGAGGAAAATGATTTGATATATGAGCTCCCCAGGCTTTGAGCTTCCCTGGTGACTCAGCTGGTAAAGAATCTGTCTGCAATGCGGGAGTCCTGGGTTAGATCCCTGGGTCAGGAAGATCCCCTGGAGAAGGAAATGGCAACCCACTCCAGAGGAGCCTGGTGGGCTACAGTCCATGGAGTTGCAAGAGTTGGACACGACTGAGCAGCTAACACTTTCACTCTCCCCAGGCTCTGGGGAGCAAAGGTATTCCCTGGCATGTCTCACACAGGCTATTTCTGGAAATGTGGCCAAACCAGCCCTCAGCCCCTGGCTGCTGCTCCCCTGGACCTGTTGCTTCTCCTTGGAATTCACGCTACTGGACAGCTTGTTTTTCATACACATTTTGCTTTATCCCGCCTGACTCCAAGGCCCTTTGAAAACTGGCCTGCCTGTTGGAGTAGCCTTTTGGCAGGAGAACTGAGGAGCTCCATTTTCTACCCAAGGGCCTCATGGCTCATCTCTGCCAGGTGCTGGGCTGCCTCCCCGGCCAGATGGCACTCATTCTCCTAGAGTAAGGAAGGCAGGGTTTCCCTGGACGAGAGGAGCCAGGAGGCCTTTTCCAGTGAAGTCAGACTCCTGAGCCCCGTGCCATGAACCACCTCAACTTGATGACAGGCCTCTCCCTTAGCCTCCTGGCAGAGCCTCACAGGACAGGATGTAGAAGATTGATCCTCTCCATCATATGGGCATACAGACTTGTTGGGTAGGTTTTCTCATCTCCTTCATTTTGAAAGATTGTGTCAAGATCTTGAAGAGAGGGCTTCCCTGATGGCTCAATGTTAATGAATCAGCTTGCCAATGCAGGAGACACAGGTTCTATCTCAGGTCCAGGAAGATCCTAGAAGCCTGCGGGCCTAGAGCCTGTGCTCCGGAACAGGAGAAACCGCCACAGTGAGAAGCCCGTGCGCCACAACTAGGGCAGCCCCCACCCAAAGCAACAAAGACCCAGTTCAGCCCAAAATAGACAAATAAGTTATATATAAAAAAAGATCTTGAAAAGATAATCGCCGATGTCCTGATGCCTGTTGTCCCCTGACCCAGGGAGAGTGAGCAGCCCTGCATTGGTCAGGGGCCTTATGTCCGCAGGGCTTTCTCCTGTGACCTGACAGCTGACAGTGGCAGGCGTGTGACTTCTCTGGGCAGATACCCCTGCCCCCGCCGGCCACAGCCCCGTGACCCTTCACCCACCTCCTCAGCTCCGGGTGGGATCCTCCTGTCGTCCAGTCCTTGCCCTCTGCCAGGTTTCTCCCCTCCGCCCCCACTCCCGCAGGTAGCTTTGCTTCTACTCTAGGTTCCTTGGCTGCAGGAGGCCCTGCAAAAGCCCGGCTCTGAATCTCCCCACAGTGACTCGCTCCCGCTTCTGGGCTGCTGAGCAGACCTAAAGTAGCCCCATCCTCCCTTTTTCTCCTCTTAGGGACACCTGGCCTCCCTTCCTACAGCAGTTGGGTCACAATCTGGCTCTTCCTAAGCCCCCCTCCACTGGCCACACTCTGTCCTCCTGGCTAGGAGGGCCCTGCCTGGCCTTGGCCTTCTGCTCCTCCACTCACCTTCTGCCGTGGGCTGGGTGGTGTGGGTGAGCTGTTCAGCTTCACAAGACAGGCTCCCTCATCTATGGAGGGGGCGTGATGACAGGCGCCTCTCTCAGGGCTCCTGTGAGGAGTCAACAGCAGCGGGAAGGGCCTGGCCCCCGGTCCCTGCTCTGTGAATGAGAGCTGGTTTGTTCCAGCACCTTTGGAGACGGGGCTGTCTGTTCAAAACCTGCCCTCTGCTTAGTCTTGCAAGCTTATCCCTCCTATCCATGAGGACTGCTTCTCCTCATCCCTCACAAGACAAACCCAAGCTTCTCAGTCAGGAAGGCATGGGGATATCATGGTGACCAGGCCACATGTCTCCCCTGGGCCAGCCCAAATGTTTTGGTGACAGAGAACAAGCCCAAATGCACAGACTTCCAAGCTTCTAGTTGTGTCCCCTTGGCCAACTCAAAGCCTGTGGCTCATCCCGAAGTCAACAGGAGGCACTCCAAAGTGACAGGACCTGGGTCAGGACCGGGAGGTGTGAGGCTGGGAATCAGTCCCTCCACCCCAGCCGGGAAAGCATTTGCCTGTGTCTGGTTTGATTATGCTGCCACCCTTCCCCATCTGCCCTGCATTCCAGCTCCTGTAGGGATGAGAACTACATCTTATTTACCCCTGTATCTCCAACACTTAGCACAGTGCTGGCCCACAGAGGGTCCTTGCTGGTGGCTGACTGAATTGAATTTGTTCTCCCCCCTTTTATTTTTTAATTGGAATACAATTGTTTTATAATGTTGGCGTTGGTTTCTGCTGTACAATGAGAATCAGCTACCAGTTCAGTATGTCCAACTCTTTGCGACCCCATGGACTGAAGCACACCAGGTTTCCCTGTCCATCACCAACTCCCAGAGCTTGCCCAAACTTATGTCCATGGAGTCAGTGATGCCATCCAACCATCTCATCCTCTGTCATGCCCTTCTCCTCCTGCCTTCAGTCTTTCCCAGCATCCAAGCCTTTTCCACTGAGTCAGTTCTTTGCATCGGGTGGCCAAAGTATTGGAGCTTCAGCTTCAGCATCAGTGATGCCATCCAACTATCTCATCCTCTGTCATCCCTTTCTCTTCCTGCATTCAATCTTTTCCAACATCAGGGTCTTTTCCAATGAGTCTGTTCTTTGCATCTGGTGGCCAAAGTATTGGAGTTTCAACTTCAGCATCAGTCCTTCCAATGAATATTCAGGGTTGATTTCCTTTAGGATTGACTGGTTTGATCTCCTTGCAGGCCAAGGGACTCTCAAGAGTCTTCTCCAACACCACGGTTCAAAAGCATCAATTCTTTGGCACTCAGGTTTCTTTATAGTCCAATTCTCATTTCCATACATTGGAGCTTCCTGGTGGCTCAGACAGTAAAGAATCTGCCTTTAATGTGGGAGACTTGAGTTTGATTCCTGGGTTGGGAAGATCCCCTGGAGAAGGGAATGGCTACCCTCTCCAGTATTCTTGTCTGGAGAGTTCCATGGAGAGAGGAGCCTGGAGAATTCCATGGACAGAGAAGCTACAGTCCATGGGGTTGCAAAGAGTTGGACACAACTGAGCAACTAACACTTAACATTCCCTCTCTCTCGAGTCTCCCTCCCACCCCTTGTCCTATCCATCTAGATCATCATAGAGCGAGGGAGCTGAGCTCCCTGTGCTATATAGCAGCCTTCCCCTAGCTGTTTTACACATGGTACTATATACATGTCAATGCTAATCTCCCATTCATCCCACCATTTCCATGCCCCACCGAGTCCACAGGTCTGCTCTCTCCATCTCAGTCTCAAAGAGCTCATTATGCTCTGCTTTTAAACACATGTCTTCTCTCAGCTTTATTCACATGCCATCCCTTGTCCTGGCTGCCTACTCTGGTCCTCTCTGTCCAGTCACAGATAGTACGGTCTGGAACAATCTCTCCACCCCATGCCCTGACAGCCCATGTCTGGTCACCTCTCACCACATTCAAACCACTCATCAGCATCTCAAAGCCTCTCTCAAGTTTCAGCAACACATGGTCATCTCTTCTGTAAAACATCCTCCCCTTGGAGCACAGGACTATGGACAGAGCCTGGCCCTTAGCCTCAGAGACCCACGTTGAGCCTGGACTTAACACCTTTCAGCAGCAAGACTCTCACCCCTGGAGAGGAGAGTCTGCTTTCTTCTGAGCCTCAGTGAGTGGCCAGCTCCCACTCTTCACCTGTGGCCTGAGTCAGACTCCTGTTCTGAAGATCCAGAGGTTTTCTGCACTTCCAGGAGACTCTGCAAGACTAAGCAGAAGCCAGGAGAAGGAGGGCTTCGGTGGCAGGGCTGCATGTTTGTTCTGAAAGTTGTGGTGGGAAAAGCATAGGCTTCACATTTAACCCGTCTCTCTTCCATCCATGCAATACGTCTCACTCCTCTCTGATCATAACCTCATTTCTTAGAAGAGTTTTTCCTTCCTTCTGTGTCCTAACATCAGGTTCTTTTAAGATACTAGTTCTTAGGTATTTTATTTTTACACTCATTTTTGGAAGAAGCTTGACTTTTCAATGGCTTATCTGAATTGGGATCTTCCAGATTTGATCATCAGCTCTAAAATTTCACATTCCCACCTTCCCATTTCTTGTTAGGATCCTTTCACACTGATGTTCCATAATCGGGTCAAATATGAAGTGGAAACAGGCTTCTTGTCTCAACGTGCCTGTTTTCATCAGCAGGGCTGCCTCACATCAGCCACCTATGTCCTCCCTCCTGGGATGACTTCTGACCTTGTCTCTCTGCCAGCAAACTTCAGACTGGCCTACTGATTTGCTCCAGAAGGTCATGGAGACACTAATAAGTAAGCCCCTCTCTGAGCCCTTTCCAGCCTCTCCCAAAGTCTGCCATTCTCGGATTTGTGGGAATCCAAGGAAATGAGGCATGATTTGGTTTTCGTGTGTGCAACGGCAGTGGCTGCAGGCTTGTGGGCCTGGATGGTCAAGATGGAAGGGAGAGAGTGACTGAGGAACAAAATTTTCTGTACTTCTCTTTCTTCCTCCCTGGGAAGGAAAAGCTGGACTAATCCCACACCCCTGGTGAATTACATAAGAAGGCTTGGCCTCTAGGCCTTCTAATAGTCTCAGATGTGTGAAGGAGGGTGGGACGTCTTCCACTCCTGGCCCAGTTCTTTACAAGAAAATGAACCCATTTATCTTGGTGAAAGGCAAGTGTACATTTTAAAGTGCACATTTCATTTTCCATTATTTAATAGACACATAATGTCTTGCAGCTTCCTTCTAAGTGATTTCAGACATAGTGATTTTGTGTATTATTCCACTGTGTGTCAATAAATTTCTATATTGTTTTTAGCACTGTGGCAATGAAAATACATTGGGTGATGTCTGCTGGTGGTTTTGGTAGTTTTAGGAAAATTTTTAGTCTGGTGAGGAAATGTACTGTGACTTAGGAGTAGGGGCTGAGAGGCAAAGGCTGTACATCAGGTGGGGCTACACCTCCCCTTCAAGGTGGAGTTAGGGTGGAGGGGCTGAGGTGGGAAATGGTGTTTATGAAAAATGATTCCTACCACTTGGTAAAGATGCTAAGGCAGAATTCCTTCAGATCTATCACAATAAATGTAGGAATCACTGCAATCCATTCTAGTATTCTAGTCTGAAGAATCCCATGGACAGAGGAGCTGGGCAGGATACAGTCCATGGGGTCACAAAGATCAGATACCACTGAGTGACTAGTACTTTTTCTTCAGAAAGAATACTAATACTTTTTCTTTAGTATTTTCTGTACAGTGTATAGGTATAAAACTTGCATTGTCTCTGGTTTTTCCTATAGTAGTTGTATTATAAGAAATTTCTTAGTAAGAATTTCATTATCAAAATTAGCAATTTTGTACTATTATTACACTATGCATATGTGTACTATTCTATGGGAAATTAAAATCCAATTTTTATGTTTTCACTAAAAACACCCTTTGTTCAAGTTCATCCCATATTCATGACACAGGTTGCATCTTTACTTTCTCATCGGAAAGGCCCTTGTGTAACTAGCCCTCAATTGACTGCACTGGGGCAAGGGAAGAAGATTTAATCTCTCCTTTCATGTTGCAGTGGTGACTCGGGGTGGAGAATGTCCACACCCTCTCCCCACATGGAGGCATGCTAGAGAGGGATATTCTGCCCTCCCTGCATCCTCAGGCTCTCTCTTCCCCAGAAGAGTGGCTGTAGGATTACTCAGAGTCTGACATGTTCAGGCTGGAGTCTGAGGGTCACTGTATCGAGAGGTCCTGTGCATCTCCCATGTACTTTCAGCATCACTGGTGTCCAAAGTATGCCAGTTATTAGGTCTTACTTTTAGCTCGACATTCACCTTTTCAGGAACTTCCCTTTTGGCTCAGCTCGTAAAGAATCCATCTGCAATGAGGGAGACCTGGGTTCTATCCCTGAGTTGGGAAGATCCCCTGGAGAAGGGAAAGGCTCCCCACTCCAGTATTCTGGCCTGGAGAATTCCAAGGACTGTATAATCCATGGGGTCGCAAAGAATCGGACACGACTGACCAACTTTCACTTTAACCCTATCATACCTTACTCTGTGGTGTGAGATTGGTTCCCTGAAAAACTCATTTCTGCTTTGTCAGCTTCTCCCTGTTGGACTCTGTCAGTAGGAGCCTAAAGGGAAGCTGAGGAAGAAGAGGGGCCTCTTTCCTTCCTATCTGCCTCCTGTTCACTTGCTGTTTCTGTGAGTGCCACCCTCAGTGCTTCTCTACCCTAGCAGTAGGACCTTCGCGTAGCAGCAGCAGCAGCAGCAGGAGGGTTGCCAGCTGGCTGTCTCCCCAGCCCTGCAGAGCCAGCCTAATGGCACTCTCTTCAGACCCACATGACCTTCAGGCCTCACCTACTGCAATCAGATTTTAGCAATGCTTCAGGGAAGTTTGACTACTGATGAATCCATCTGGGTTTTTGTTCACCTCCAGGCTATTGCTCTTTGTGCACTGGTTCCACTGATCAGAACTGGAGACAGGAGAGGTAGTAAATGCAGCCAATACTCTTTTTGTGTTGCATACTGGCAAGCCTCACTCTTTTTGTACTGCACACTGCTGTGTGAGGGGACTGCCGCCAATAGGAGAGAGACTCTGGGAGAAGAATGGAACACAGAGGGAGAATTTGTATTTCTGGCTTTCATAGTGCAGTAGCTGCTGGCTATTGCAAAAGCAGCAAGAGGATTCCCTGGAGGTACAGTGGTTAAGAGATGACCTGCCAATGCAGGGGACATGGCTTCAGTCCCTGGAAGATTCCACATGCCACAGAGCAGCTAGACCTGTGCACCACAACTACTGAAGCCCACTTGCCCGTAAGCCTGTGCTAGGCAAGAAGAGAGGCCACTGCAATGAGAAACTTGTGTACCACAATGAATAGTAGCTCCCACTCACCAGAACTAGAGAAAACCCAAGTGCAGCCATGCAGACCCAGGGCAACCGGAATAAATAAGTAAAATGGATAACCAACAAGGGCTTATCACATAGCACAGGGAACTCTGCTCCATGCTATGTGGCAACCTGGATGGGAGAGGAGTTTGAGGGAGAAAGGCTGTATATGTATAAATATGGCTAAGTTTCTTTGCTGTCCACCTGAAAGTGTCATAACATTGTTTATTGGCTACACTCCTATATAAAATAAGAAGTTAAAAAATAAATTTTAAAAAGAGCAGCAAGAGTGGGGTGATGCTGGAGCAGAGGTCAGGCTGGTCTAGACCCTGGAAATCTGGGCAAAGGCACCTTTTTGGCATTTCCAATTTTTGTGATGTTTTGGATGGGGAAGCCTCCTGGGCTCCTGTGTCTTTTGTGCAGAATAGACATGAATTTTGAGGAGGAGATACTAGAATAAGAACTGTGTTACGCCTAGTAACAGTTCCTCAAAGATGTTTATGCTCAAATCCCAGAAAACTCTGGTTATGTTACCTGGAAAAAGGAATTCTGTAAATGTAATTAAGGTCACGGACCTTAAAATAGACAGGTTATCCTGATTGTATATTATTTTATTGGAAAATTTATCTAATATGTGTTTACCACTATAAGGAAATTGTCTGTGTTTTGTTTCATAATTTTTGGGTGGGCAAGTTTTTATTTAGTAGACGTACCCATGAAATCCAATATATTAATATTATACTATTCAGCCCCACATTAGAATAAAAATGAAAGCAGGAAAAAAAATAAGCAGGTTATCCTGGATTTTCTGCAAGAACCTAGTAGTATGGAAAATTAACCCCAGATTAAATGCTGCTTTTGTCTCACCTAAATAAAGCTTAAAAACAAGACTGAATTATCAAATTATTTTGAATAACTTTGTTCCTGAACAAAGCTTAAGAATATTTATAGGAATACAAAAACATCCAGCAACAAAGGTAAAAGTCATAAAGTTTGGTAATCAACCAAAAATTACCAGTCATGTGAATAAGCAAGAAAACACAAACTATAATGAGGGAAAAGAAAGTCTATCAGTGTGATTGATCCCACTGACTGACTGACCCAGATAGCGGAATTAACAGACGAGAACATGAAAATGTTAATACAACTGATTCCATACTCTCAAAAAGCTAGAAGATTAATAGATGGAGAACAGATGGTAGAGGAGTAGGTAGATGTGGAGTACATCTCTCTCCACGGATACATCAGGAAGACACCTTCAGACACAGAAGTCCACGCAGAACATAAGCTGAGAGTAGACAGGAGTACCTGACCAGTGGAAAAGAATATATAGAACCACGCAAAACTTGGTAGGATGAAGGAACTAGGGGGAGGAACAGGAGTGTTAGTAGGACTGGACCTGCCCTCAGTGGGTGGGGGAACTGAAGCAAGGGTCCCATCCCCACAGCAGGGCAATTATCTGAGTCAGAGGAGAAACACTTAAGGCTAGAGTGAAACAGCTGATCTGTGGCAGCCTAAATGGAAGGAGAATCACAGTCCTTGCCACAGCCATACATACCCCTGACAGGGATGCTGGTCTTCTGGAAGGGGCAGCAGCTGACAGCTGGTGTTAAGGGACTGTGGAGCAATCCCAGGGTGAGGGCTGCTGATGACTGCGGAGAGATGGATCGAAGGGGTGTGAGGGAAGAGATCGTGGTGGGAAATGCTGGTGGAGGAAAGCCAGGCGGCCACGGAAGCAAGGTGAAATTGCTGAGTCATGCGTACCAGGTGGAGCCACCACCATAGCCTCTCTCCCCACATGCCAGCATCGGCAGATGAACAATACAGAGGCTGGCCCATCAAATGCTTGATGCACTGAACTACAGAGTAGGACCCTACCCAGGGTGCCTCTTTAAATGCCTGATGCCCAAACAACAGAGAAGGACCCCAGGCAAAGGAGCCCTCTAAGTGCCTGAATGGGTGGAGCCATGGAGAAAGACTGGCCAAGGAGGCCTTCTGATCGTCAGGTATAAAAGGCTAGAAAAAATACTCTGATAGGACCATAACTCCTGCAGCGGAGTCAGTCCGGTCCCTGTACACTTGGCACCACCAGGGTCCCCGCAAGTCAAGCAGCTGCACCACCTTCATCCTCAGCTCTCACTGGGGTAGAGCTGCCACTGGCAAGAAAAGTCTTATGTCTATGCCCGCAGGGTCACTTCGGTCATGTCTGACTCTTTGTGACCCTGTAGACTGTGGCCTACCTACCCGGGGAGGTCATCTTTCAGTGTCCTATCTTTTTGCCTTTTCATACTGTTCATGGGGTTCTCAAGGCAGGAATACTGCAGTGGTTTGCCATTCACTTCTCCAGTGGACCACATTCTGTCAGAACTCTCCACCATGACCCGTCCATATTTGGTGGCCCCACACAGCATGGCTTAGTTTCATTGAGTTAGACAAGGCTGTGGTCCATGTGATCAGATTGGCCTGTTGTCTGTGATTGTGGTTTCAGTCTGTCTGCCCTCTGATGCCCTCTCTCAGTGCCTACCGTGTTACCTGCAGTTCTCTTACCTTGTGTGAGGCATCTCTTCATGGCTGCTCCAGCAAAGCGCAGCTACTGCTCCTTACCTTGGACATGGGGTGGCTCCTCTCATTATTTGATCAGTGCTATTGGAGATCAGTGGAGAAATAACTCCAGAAAGAATGAAGGGATGAAGCCAAAGCAAAAACAACACCCAGTTGTGGATGGGACTGGTGATAAAAGCAAGGTCTGATGCTGTAAAGAGCAATATTGCATAGGAACCTGGAATGTTAGGTCCATAAATCAAGGCAGATTGGAAGTGATCCAACAGGAGATGGCAAGAGTAAACGTCGACATTCTAGGAATCAGTGAATTAAGATGGACTGGAATGGGTGAATTTAACTCAGATGACCATTATATCTACTACTGTGGGCAGGAATCCCTTAGAAGAAATGGACTAGCCATCATAATCAGCAAAAGAGTCTGCAATGCAGTACTTGGATGCAATCTCAAAAATGAAAGAATGATCTCTGTTCGTTTCCAAGGCAAACCATTCAATACCACAGTAATCCAAGTCTATGCCCCAACCAGTAACACTGAAGAAGCTGAAGTTGAACAGTTCTATGAAAACCTACAAGACCTTCTAGAACTAACACTCAAAGAAGATGTCCTTTTCATTATAGGGAACTGGAATGCAAAAGTAGGAAGTCAAGAAACACCTGGGGGTAACAGGCAAATTTGGTCTTGGAATACGGGATGAAACAGGGCAGAGGCTAATAGAGTTCTGCCAAGAGAACGCACTGGCCATAGCAAACACCGTCTTCCAACAACACAAGAGAAGACTCTACACATGGATATCACCAGATGGTCAACACCGAAATCAGATTGATTATATTCTTTGCAGCCAAAGATGGAGAAGCTCTATATAGTCAGCAAAAACAAGACTGGGAGCTGACTGTGGCTCAGATCATGAACTCCTTATTGCCAAATTCAGACTTATCTTCACTATTGAAGAAAGTGGAGAAAACCACTAGACCATTCAGGTATGACCTAAATCAAATCCCTTATGACTATACAGTGGAAGTGAGAAATAGATTTAAGGGACTAGATCTGATATATACAGTGCTTGATGAACTATGGAATGAGGTTCGTGACATTGTACAGGAGACAGGAATCAAGACCATCCCCAAGAAAAAGAAATGCAAAAAAGCAAAATGGCTGTCTGAGGAGGTCTTACAAATAGCTGTGAAAAGAAGGGAAAGGAAAAGCAAAAGAGAAAAGGAAAGATATATACATTTGAATGCAGAGTTCCAAAGAATAGCAAGGAGAGTTAAGAAAGCCATCCTCAGCGATCAATGCAAAGAAATAGAGGAAAACAATAGAATAGAAAAGACTAGAGATCTCTTCAAGAAAATTAGAGATACCAAGGGAACATTTCATGCAAAGATGGGCTCAATAAAGGACAGAAATGGTAGGGACCTAAGAGAAGCAGAAGATATTAAGAAGAGGTGCCAAGAATACACAGAAGAACGGTACAAAAAAGATCTTCACGACCCAGATGATCACAATGGTGTGATCACTCACCTAGAGCCAGACATC
>SJYQ01104678.1:105362-188041 GCA_006410935.1 Redunca redunca | reverse complement strand
CCGTGGTAGTTGTCAAATTTATTGGCACTAAGAAATGTCATTAAGTTTTTGAGCTTTTTTTCCCCTCAGTCACATTTTTTTATTGTTGTCATAAACCTCTGCCTCTACATTGGGCTTTTGCAGTTCTGTGGAGTTTTCCTCTTTTTTGTTTTTCATCTCTTTTTTAAAATTTTAATTTTAAACCTATTATTATTATTTTTATATTTATTCCTTTGTGTTTCCTACTGTTCTTTTCCTCTTGCAGTTAATCTTTAATGTATATAAATCTTCTTTATCTACCTCTATTTAACTCTGCATATCTATTCTTTCTTTCTTTTCTTTCCTTTCAACATATTTGTTAGTTTTGTTTTCACTGCTTTATATCCCACTTAGCACCTTGCTTTAGTTTTGTTTCCCAGTTTTTGCTTTAGTTAGTTTTGTTCTTAACTGGTAAATATAATTTTTTATTTTGTTTATTTGCCGGGTCAATCTACTGTACTTTATTTTTGTTGGATNAGTTTTGTTCTTAACTGGTAAATATAATTTTTTATTTTGTTTATTTGCCGGGTCAGTCTACTGTACTTTATTTTTGTTGGATTGTTTTCACTTTGCTCATGGGTGTATATGTATAAGTGTATATTCTATTATTTTAATTGTTATTTGACTGATTTTGTAACTGCTATTTATTTGGGGTTCATCTTTGGTTTCTTGTTTTTGGATATTTGTTTTAATCTCACTTAATGTGATAAAAACCACTTGTGGAATCTTCATTCCTGACTAGAGGTCAAGCCCTGAGCCTTTGGAGTGGGAGCACTGACTCCAAGATCCTAGAATACCAGAAAACTAACCTTAGGGAGTATCATATAGTGAGAACTCAGACAAAGGAAACCACTTGAACACAAGACCCGGCATCACCCAACCACCAGTAACACCCTGAGCAGGATGCCTCATCTAAACAACAAACAAAACAAAAATACAAACCCAATCATCAGCATCCAGGATTACCACTTCACTCAGCCTAGCCCATCAGAGGAAAAACAAACAAAAAAACAGAAACTCAGCACAAAGCTCCCCTATCAGAAGCTCAAACAAACCGCTGAAGCAAACTTAGGAAGGCAGAAACCAAAAGGAAAAAAAAATCAGCCTTCTTCAAGGAAAGAATTCAACTTTCCTTGAAGCCTGGGAAAAGGAGACCTCAAAGACAATAAGTTAAAAAAAAATGAAAAGGCAGAGAAATACTGCACAAATGAAGGAACAAACCAGAAACACAGAAGTCCAAATAAATGAAGAGGAAATAGGCAAATCACCTGGAAAAGAATGGAGAATAATGATAGTAAAGATGATAAAAAACCTCATAAACAAAACGGAGAAAATGCAAGAATCAATTAACAAAGACCTAGAATAATTAAAGAATAAACATACAGAGACAAACAACACAATCACTGGAATTAAAAATACTCTAGAAGTAATCAATAGCAGAATATTTGAAGCAGAAGAACGAATCAGTGACCTGGAAGATAAAATGGAAATAACTTCTCAAGAGCAGAATAAAGTAAAAAGAATGAAAAGAGCTGAGGACAGTCTCAGAGACTTTGAGGGACAATATCAAATGCACCAATGTTCAAGTTATAGGGGTCCAGAAGAAGAAGAGAAAAAGAAAGGGTATGAGAAAATTTTTGAAGAGATTATAGTTGAAAACTTCCCAACATGGAAAAGGAAATAGTCAATCCAGTCCAAGAGGCACAGAGTCCCAAACAGGATAAACCCAAGGAGAAACACACAAAGACACATACTACTCAAACTGACAAAGACTAGACACAAAGAAAGAATATTAAAGGCAGCCAGGGAGAAGCAACAAGTAACATACAAGGGAAACCCCGTACACTTACAGCTGATCTTTCAGCAGAAACTCTTCAGGCCAGGAGGGAATGGCAGGATATATTTAAAGTACTGAAAGGGAAAAATCTATAACCAAGATTACTGTACCCGGCAAAGATCTCATTCAAAATTGATGGAGAAATTAAAAGCTTTTCAGAGAAGCAAAAGTTAAGAGATTTCAGTACCCCCAAACCAGCTTTACAACAAATGCTAAAGGGACTTTCTAGTTAATAGATACAAGAGAAGAAAAAAGATCTACAAAATCAACCCAAACAATTAAGAAAATGGCAATAAGAACATACATATCAATAATTACTTTAAATGTAAATGGATTAAATGCTCCAACCAAAAGACACAGACTGGCTGAATGGATACAGAAACAAGACCCATATATATGCCGTCTACAAGAAACCCACTTCAGACCTCAAGACACATATAGATTGAAAGTGAGAGGATGGAAAAATGTATTCCATGTAAATGGGAAGCAAAAGAAAGCTAGAGTAGCAATCCTCATATCAGACAAAAGAGACCTTAAAATAAAGGATATTACAAGAGATAAAGATGGACACTACATAATGATCAAGGAAACCATCCAAGAGGAAGACTTGACAATTGTAAATATCTATGTATCCAACATAGGAGCACCTCAATACATAAGACAAACACTAACAGACATAAAAGGAGAAATTGACAGTAACACAATAATAGTAGGAGATTTTAATACCCTACTCACACCAATGGATAGATCATCAAAACAGAAAATTAATAAGGGAACACAAGTCTTAAATGGTACATTAGATGACATGGATCTCATTGATATCTTCAGGACATTCCATCCAAATGCAGAAGAATACACCTTCTCTAGTGCACATGGAACTTTCTCCAGGATAGACCTCATCTTGGGTCACAAATCAAACCTCAGTAAATTTAAGAAAATTGAAATCGTATCAAGCATTTTCTCCAACCACAATGCTATGAGACTAGATATCAATTACAAGAAAAAAAAAAACTGTAAGAAACAAGAACACATGGAGACTAAAAACACATTTCTAAATAACTGACAGGTTACTGAAGAAATCAAAAGGGAAATCAACACATTTCTAGAAACAAATGACAATGAAAACATGACAACTCAAAACCTATGGGATGCAGCAAAAGCAGTTCTAAGAGGGAAGTTTATAGTGATACAATCCTAGCTCAAGAAATAAGAAAAACATTGACAATCTAACTTTACACCTAAAACAACTGGAAAAAACAAGAAAAAAAAACCCAACAAAAATTAGTAGAAGGAAAGAAATCATAAAGATTCAGGCAGAAATAAATGAAAAAGAAATGAAAGAAACAATAGTAAAGATTAATAAAACTAAAAGCTGGTTGTTTGAGGAGATAAAATTGACAAACCCTTAGCTAGACTCATCGAGAAAAAAAGAGAAAAATCAAATCAACAAAATTAGAAATGAAAAAGGAGAGGTTACAACAGACTATGCAGACATACAAAGGATTATAGGAGACTATTATGAACAACTATGTGGCAATAAGATGGATAACCTGGAAAAATAGACAGATGCTTAGAAAAGTTCAATCTTCCAAGACTGAATCAGGAAGAAATAGACTATGAAAAACCCAATTACAAGCACTGAAATTGAAGCTGTAATAAAAAATCTCCCCAAAAACAAAAGCCCAGGGCCAGAAGGCTTCAGAGAAGAATTCTATCAAATGTTTAGAGAAGAGCTAATGCCTATCTTTCTAAAACTCTTTCAAAAAATGTAGAGGAAGGAATACTTCCAAATTCATTCTACGAGGCCACCATCACCCTGATACCAAAACCAGATAGAGACAACACACAAAAAGAAAACTATAGGCCAATATCACAGATGAACATAGATCCAAAAATCCTCAAAATATTTTAGCAAACAGAATTCAGCAATATATCAGAAATCTCATACACCATGATCAAGTAGGGTTTATTCCAGGGATGCAAGGATTCTTCAATATATGCAAATCAATCAATGTGATATACCATATTAACAAACTGAAAGATAAAAGCCATATGATAGTCTCAATAGACGGAGAAAAAGCCTTTGACAAAATTTAGCACCCATTTATGATTAAAACTCTTAAAAAAAAGTGGGCATAGAAGGAACCTACTTTAACATAGTAAGGATCTTATATGATAAGCCTACAACAAACATTATTCTCAATGGTGAAAAACTGAAAGCATTCCCCCTAAGATCAGGAACAAGACAAGGGTGTCCACTTTTGCCACTATTATTCAACATAGTTCTGGAAGTCCTAGCTACAGTAATCAGAGAAGAAAAATAAATAAAAGGAATCCACATCAGAAAAGAAGAATTAAAGCTCTCACTGTTTGCAGATGACATGATACTGTACATAGAAAACCCTAAAGATGATATCAGAAAATTACTAAAGCTAATCAGTGAATTTAGCAAAGTTTCAGGATACAAAATCAATACACAGAAATCACTCGCATTTCTATACTAACAATGAAAAATCAGAAAGAAAAATTAAGGAATCAATCCCATTCACCATTGCAACAAAAATAATTAAATAGGAATAAACTCACCTAAGGAGAGAAAAGAACTATACACAGAAAATTGTAGGACACTGATGAAAGAAATCAGAGGCAACATAAACAGATGGAGAGATATTCCATTTTCCTGGAAAGAATCAATATTGTGAAAATGACCATACTACCAAATGCAATCTACAGATTCCATGAGATCCCTATCAAATTACCAATGACATTTTTCACAGAACTAGAACAAAAATGTTCACAATTCATAAGGAAACAAAAAAGACCCCGAACAGCCAATCTTGAGAAAGAAGAATGGAGCTGGGTGAGTCAACTTTCCTGACTTCAGACTTTACTACAAAGCTACAGTCATCAGGACAGTATGGTACTGGCATAAAAACAGAAATATAGACCAATGGAACAAGATAGAAAGCCCAGAAATAAACCGGTGCACCTATGGGTACCTTATATTTTGACAAAGGAGGCAAGAATATACAATGGGGCAAAGACAGCCTCTTCAATAAATGGTGCTGGGAAAATTGAAAAGCTATATGCAAAAGAGTGAAATTAGAACACTTCCTAACACGATACACAAAGATACACTGAAAATGGATTAAAGACCTAAATGTAAGAGCAGAAACTATAAAACTTAGAGGAAAACATAGGCAGAACACTCAATGACATAAATTAAAGCAAGATCTTCTATGACCCACCTCCTAGAGTAATGGAAATAGTAACACAAGTAAACAAGTGGGACCTAATTAAACTTAAAATCTTTTGCACAGCAAAGGAAACTATTAGTTCAGTTCAGTTCATTTCAGTCACTCAGTCGTGTCCCACTCTTTGGGACCCCATGAATCGCAGCATGCCAGGCCTCCCTGTCCATCACCATCTCCTGGAGTTCACTCAGACTCACGTCCATTGACTCCATGATGCCATCCAGCCACCTCATCCTGGGTTGTCCCCTTCTCCTCCTGCCCCCAATCTCTCCCAGCATCAGAGTCTTTTCCAATGAGTCAACTCCTCACTTGAGGTGGCCAAAGTACAGGAGCTTCAGCTTTAGCATCATTCCTTCCAAAGAAATCCCAGGGCTGATCTTCCGAATGGACTGGTTGGATCTCCTTGCAGTCCAAAGGACCCTCAAGAGTATTCTCCAACACCACAGTTCAAATGCATCAATTCTTCAGTGCTCAGCCTTCTTCACAGTCCAACTCTCACATCCATACATGACCACTGGAAAAACCATAGCCTTGACTAGGCGGACCTTAGTTGGCAAAGTAATATTTCTGCTTTTGAATATACTATCTAGGTTGGTCATAACTTTTCTTCCAAGGAGTAAGCGTCTTTTAATTTCATGGCTGCAGTCACCATCTGCAGTGATTTTGGAGCCCCCCAAAATAAAGTCTGACACTGTTTCCACTGTTTCCCCATCTATTTCCCATGAAGTGATGGGACCAGATGCCATGATCTTAGTTTTCTGAATGTTGAGCTTTAAGCCAACTTTTTCACTCTCCTTTTTTACTTTCATCAAGAGGCTTTTTAGCTCCTCTTCACTTTCTGCCATAAGGGTGGTGTCATCTGCATATCTGAGGTTATTGAGATTTCTCCTGGCAATCTTGATTCCAGCTTGTGTTTCTTCCAGTCCAGGGTTTCTCATGATGTACTCTTCATATAAGTTAGATAAGCAGGGTGACAATATATAGCCTTGACATACTCCTTTTCCTATTTGGAACCAGTCCATTGTTCCATGTCCACTTCTAAGTGTTGCTTCCTGACCTGCATACAAGTTTCTCAAGAGGCAGGTCAGGTGATCTGGTATTCCCATCTCTCTCAGATTTTTCCACAGTTTCTTGTGATCCACACAGTCAAAGGCTTTGGCATAGTCAATAAAGTAGAAATAGATGTTTTTCTGGACCTCTTGCTTTTTCCATGACCCAGCGGATGTTGGCAATTTGATCTCTGGTTCCTCTGCCTTTTCTAAAACCAGCTTGAACATCAAGGAGTTCATGGTTCATGTATTGCTGAAGTCTGGCTTGGACAATTTTGAGCATTACTTTACTAGCATGTGAGATGAGTGCAGTTGTGCAGTAGTTTGAGCATTCTTTGGCATTTCCTTTCTCTGGGATTGGAATGAAAACTGACCTTTTCCAGTCCTGTGGCCACTGCTGAATTTTCCAAACTTGCTGGCATATTGAGTGCAGCACTTTCACAGCATCATCTTCCAGGATTTGAAACAGCTCAACTGCAATTCCATCACCTCCACTAGCTTTGTCCGTAGTGATGCTTTCTAAGGCCCACTTGACTTCACATTCCAAGATGTCTGGCTCTAGATTAGTGATCACATCATCATGATTATCTGGGTCGTGAAGATCTTTTTTGTACAGTTCTTCTGTGTATTCTTGCCACCTCTTCTTAATATCTCTGCTTCTGTTAGATCCAGACCATTTCTGTCCTTGATCGAGCCCATCTTTGCATGAAATGTTCCCTTGGTATCTCTAATTTTCTTGAAGAGAACTCTAGTCTTTCCCATTCTGTTGTTTGCCTCTATTTCTTTGCATTGATCGCTGAGGAAGGTTTTATCTCTCCTTGCTATTCTTTGGAACTCTGCATTCAGATGCTTATATCTTTCCTTTTCTCCTTTGCTTTTTGCCTCTCTTCTTTTCAAAGCTATTTGTAAGGCCTCCCCAGACAGCCATTTTGCTTTTTTGTATTTCTTTTTCATGGGGATGGTCTTGATCCCTGTCTCCTGTACAATGTCACGAACCTCATTCCATAGTTCATCAGGCACTCTATCTATCAGATCTAGTCCCTTAAATCTATTTCTCACTTCCACTGTATAATCATAAATGATTTGATTTAGGTCATACCTGAGTGGTCTAGCGGTTTTCCCTACTTTCTTCAATTTAAGTCTGAATTTGACAATAAGGAGTTCATGATCTGAGCCACAGTCAGCTCCCAGTCTTGTTTTTGTTGACTGTATAGAGCTTCTCCATCTTTGGCTGCAAAGAATATAATCAATCTGATTTCAGTGTTGACCATCTGGTGATGTCCATGTGTAGAGTCTTCTCTTGTGTTGTTGGAAGAGGGTGTTTGCTATGACCAGTGCATTTTCTTGGGAAAACTTTATTAGTCTTTGACCTGCTTCATTCCGTATTCCGAGGCCAAATTTTCCTGTTACTCCAGGTGTTTCTTGACTTCCTACTTTTGCATTCCAGTCCCCTATAATAAAAAGGACATCTTTTTTGGNGCAGCAATGGAGAAACAGACATAGAGAACAGACTTATGGACATGGGGAGAGGGGAGGAGAGGGTGAGATGCATGGAAAGAGTAACATGGAAACTTACATTACCATATGTAAAATAAAGAGCCAACGGGAATTTGCTTTATGGCTCAGGAAACTCAAACAAGGGGTCTGTATCAACCTAGAGGGGTGGGATGGGGAGGGAGATGGGAGGGAGTTTCAAAAGGGAGGGGATATATGTATTCCTATGTCTGATTCAGGTGGAGGTTTGACAAAAAACAGCAAAATTCTGTAAAGAAATTATTTTTCAATAAAAAATAAATAAATTAAAAAAAGAAGAAGCTAGAAGAAAAATTGTTAATGTTAAGCAGAGTCATGCAAGGTATTAAAAAACTCAAATTGAACCTTTAGAGATGAAAGCCACAGTGGCTTAGACTGAAAAAATACACAAGATGGGATTAACATCAGAGTAGACATTTAAGGAAAAATAGTAAACTTGAAGACGTACCTAAAGGAATTATCCCAATAACCACAGAGAAAAAACATTGAAATAAAAGAGATAATGTAAGCTATGGAGCAACTTCAAGTGGCCTGGAAGTATTTGACGCAGAAAGTAGATGGGGAAGCAAAAATATTTTTAAACAATGACTGAGAACTCTACAGATTTAAAGAAAGTGATAAACTCACTGATTAGAAAAAAAAAAAAAAGGCTCGGTGGACACTAAGTACAAGAAACACAAAGAAGCTAAAAAGGCAGATCGATATAATCACATTGCTTGGTAGCAGTATGAAAGAGAAAATTTTTTAAAAATGCCAGAAAAAAAAAGACACATTATATACAAAGGACAAGAATAAAGATGACAGTAGCTTCCCCATCAGAAATATTGCAAAAGTCAACTTACTAGAATCAGAAATGAAGGCAGAGACATTAAAACCAATCTCACAAAAATAAAAAGGACTGTAAGTGGAATACAATGAATGGCAACAAATTGAATAACCTATGCAAAATATGCAAATTCCTGGAAATATACCAGCTATCAAAGCTGACTCATGAAGAAATAGAAAATCTAAAGAGAACTTCAATTAGTAAGGGAAATTGAATCAGCAGTAAACAACTCACAAAAAGGAAAGCCCAGGATTGGATGGCTTCATTGGTAAATTCTACCAACATTTAAAGAATGTTCTAATCCTTCTCAAACTCTTCTAAAAAATTGAAGGGAGGAAACACTTCTAGATAATTTTATGAGACCAGCATAACCGGATACAAAAGCCAGACAAATACATTATAAGAAGACAATATAAAAAAGGAAAATGACAAACCAATATCCCAGATGGCTGATGCAAAAATCTTAAACAAAATACTAGCCAACTGGATTCAACAGCATATAAAAAGAATTATTTAACATGACAGAGCTTTCACTGCCATGACCTGGGTTCTGTTCCTGATCAGGGAACTGAGATCCCACAAGCCACACTGTATGGCAAGAAAAAAAAAAAAGAACAAAGGGAAAAACCCCACATGATAATCTCAGTTGCAGAAAAAGCATTTGACAAAATTCAGCACAACTTCATGATAAAATATTCAATATGCTAGGAATAGAAGGGAACATCCTCAATAGGATAAAGCCATATATGAAAAATCCACTGGTAACATTATATTCAATAATGAAATACTGAGCTTTTTCCTTAAGATCAGGAAAATGACAAAACACTTATTTTCATTAACTCTATTCAATATAGTGCTAGAAGTTCTAGTCAGAGCAATTAGGTAAGAAAAAGAAATAAAAGGCATTCAAAATGGAAAGAAATAAATTGAGAAAGGAGTATATCAGGGCTATATATTGTCACTCTGCTTATTTAACTTATATGCAGAGTACATCATGCAAAATGCAGGGCTGGATGAATCACAAGCTGGAATCAAGACTGCCGGGAGAAATATCAACAATCTCAGATACGCAGATGACACCACCCTGATGGCAGAAAGTGAAGAGAAATTAAAGAGCCTGTTGATGAAGATAAAAGAGTAGAGTGTAAAGGCTGGTTTAAAACTTAACATTCAAAAAACAAAGATCATGGCGTCTGGTTCCAACACTTCATGGCAAATGAATGGGGAAAAATGGAAACAGTGGCGGATTTTATTTCCTTGGGCTGCAAAATCATTGCAGTTGGTGACTGTAGCCATGAAATTAAAGATGCTTGCTCCTTGGAAGAAAAGTTATGACAAATCTAGACAGCATATTAAAAAACAGAGACATCACTTTGCCAACAAAGGTGCATATAGTCAAAGCCATGGTTTTTCCAATAGTAATGTACATATGTGAGAGTTGGACCATAAAGAAGGCTGAGCACTGAAGAACTGAAGCACTGAAAAACTGATGCTTTCAAACTGTGCTTCTAGAGAAGACTCTTGAGAGTCCCTTGGATATCAAGGAGATCAAACTGGTCAATCCTAAAGGAAATCAACCCTGAATATTCATTGGAAGGACGATGCTGAAGCTCCAATACTTTGGCCACTTGATGACCTGATGTTAAGAACCGTATCATTGGAAAAGACCCTGATGGCTGGGAAATATTGAGGGCAGGATGAGAAGCAGATAACAGAGAATGAAATGGTTGCATGGCATCACTGACTCAATGGGCATGAGTGTGAGCAAACTCTGGGGGCTAGTGAAGGACAGGGAAGCCTGGCATGCTGCAGTCAATGGGCTCGCAAAGAGTCAGACATGACAGAGTGACTGAATGAAAACAATAACGTAAACTTACTTCTGTTTGTAGATGCCATGATCTTGTGCATAGGAAACAAAGATTCCACAAAACCCTGTTAAACTAATAAGATAAATCACCAAAACTGCAAGAAATAATATAAATCAACACACAAAATTCTGTTGCATTTCTATACACTAGCTATGAATGGTCCAAAAAGGAAATGAAAACAATTCCATTTATAATGGTGTTAAAAAAATAAAACACTTAGGATAAATTTAACAGAGGCAAAAACTTGTACACTGAAAACTATAAAACATTGNTGGTCCAAAAAGGAAATGAAAACAATTCCATTTATAATGGTGTTAAAAAAATAAAACACTTAGGATAAATTTAACAGAGGCAAAAACTTGTACACTGAAAACTAGAAAACATTGCTGAAAGAAATGAAAGAAGTCATAAATGGAAAAGTATTGAGATGTCAACACTATCCAAAGCAATCTACAGATTCAACACAATCACTATTAAAATCCCAATGGCATTTTTTACAAAAATAGAAAAACTCATCCTAAAATTTACGTGGAATCTCAAGGGCAATAGCTAAAACAATCCTGAGAAAGAACAATGAAGTTATAGGACTCATACTTCCTGATTTCAAAATAAACTACAAAGCTACTGTAATCAAACAATGTGGTACTGACATAAGTTTCATTCCTCATATTTTTTATCACTTCAACTCTTTACAGAATATATAATAAGAAAAATATAAAATGTTTGGATTGTTTTTAGAAATATCAGGCTTATAACAGACTTGGAAGCTGTTCTCCAACACGCCCTGAATTATTATTGAGTGTGTGGCCTGTGATATGACCCCATACACCTATCCTATACAACTCTGTGATTTCAGCTAAGGAAGCCTCTGTTTCTGTAGATACAGTGACCGATTGCAAAGAAATGAATAGATTTGTATATATTTCTACTAAATACAGTAATAGATAAGGTAAGCATTGATGTAGGATTTCTGTGGGACTCTGAATCCCACATTCTTTGACTTTTCCAGGGAATTTTGACCAACTGAATGCTGCTTGGATAGGATGACTTTTTTTTTTTTAACTGTAATTACCGGGGCTTCCCTGGTGGTCTAGTGGTTGAGAATCTGCCTTGCAATGCAGGGGACACCAGATTTGATTGTTGGTCTTGGAAGATCCCTCATGCTGTGGGGCAACTGAGCCCATGAGCCACATCTAATGAAGCCACACTCTGGAATGTGTGAGCTGCAAACTACTAAAAGCCTAAGCACCCTAGAGCCCATATTCCATGCAATGAGAAGCCTGCATACCACAGCTGGAGAAAGCCCATGCCCAGCCACAAAGACCCAGCACGGCCAAAAATAAATGAATAAATATTCAAAATTACTTTGCCGACAAAAGTCTATCTAGTCAAAGCTATGGTTTTCCCAGTAGTCATGCATGGATGTGAGAGTTGGACTATAAAGAAAGCTGAGCACCGAAGAACTGATGCTTTTGAACTGTGGTGTTGGAGAAGACTCTTGATAGCCCCTTGGACTACAAGGAGATCCAACCAGTCCATCCTAAAGGAAATCAGTTCTGAATAATCATCGGAAGGACTGATGCTGAAGCTGAAGCTCTAATACTGTGGCCACCTGATACGAAGAACTGACTCACTGGAAAAGACCCTGATGCTGGGAAAGATTGAAGGCAGGAGGAGACGGGGATGACAGAGGATGAGATGGTTGGACAGCATCATCGATTCCATGGACATGAGTTTGAGCAAGCTCCGGAGTTGGTGATGGACAGGGAAGCCAGGTGTGCTGGAGTCCATGGGGTAGCAAAGAGTTGGACACAACTGAGTGACTGAACTGAACTGAAAAACTGTAAGTGTTGAATGCTCGGGCATTTCCTGTGATCCTTTGGTGTTGGGAAAGGGACTTGCACCTGTTTTCTGTCAAAGGTTTTTACCACAGTGCTCATTGCTTCAGTGCTGAGCATGCTTGCAGTCTCTAGTATCTGCAGGGTGTGATACTGTCTCTGGAGCCCACCACCCCAGAGGTCTTTAGCTGTAGCTGAGGTGGTGTCACAGGCCAGGAAAATCATTCAGTGAGCAGCTCTTCCAATACCCACAAAGCCAAGCCTACCTTGGCTCTTCAAATGGATCAAAGGGCAGAGGAATGCATAGGCTGGATCCAATTTTCCTTCCTCTGTGCTTGTGGTTTTCAAACAACTGCACAGAAGAGAGAGGTTGTTGTTGCTCAGTCGCTAAGTCCTGTCCTACTCTTTGAGACCCCATGGACTGTAGCACGCCAGGCTTCCCTGCCCTTCATTATCTCTCAGAACTTGCTCAAACTCATGTCCATTGAGTTGGTGATGCCATTCAACCATCCCATCCTCTGTTGCCCTCTTCTCCCCCTGCCCTGCCAGGCTCCTCTGTTCATGAAATTCTCCAGGCAATAATACTGGGGTGGGTAGCCATTTCCTTTTCCAGGTGATCTTCCTGACACAGGGATCAAACCTGGATCTCCCACATTGCAGCAGACTGTTTACCATCTGAGCCACCTGGGAAGGCCCAGGAAGAGAGAGGGCCCAACCATTAACATGGGCCAGAAGATATGCTGGGCGCTTGGGACACAAAGAGGTGGGTATGACTTGACCCTCTTCAGACTATCAATTTTCTCCTTGTCTACAGGGGTCACTGAGGTGGGCAGGAGTGAGAGCACATTAGAGGCAATACTGGTATCCAGCGAGGCCAAGGGCCTGGTCCAAATGGGAGGACAGGCGGCCAGCACTGGGCTGATTCCCAGAGAACAAGTAAGACGCAGCCAGCAATGCACTTCAAGGTAAGCAGTCTGGCTATGCTATGCTAGACCCCAGGGCATTCTCCGAAGGGTAGTGAGGAGGAATGACCATATTTTAAGCAGTTAGGATGACACAGCACCCATCACAGTGCTGGCAGAATGCAGAAGTGGAGGTGCCTGTAGAAAGCCTCACAGAGAGGCAAATGAGGATACACTTCACCCTGGGAGCCCAAGAGGGGAGGAGGGAAACTTGGATTTGGGAGCAAGTGGCCGGGAAATGGTGATTGAAGCAATGAGTACACAAAACATAGGAGGTATACAGTGAGATAAAGAGGAGCTGGAGGTTAATTTGCAAAGGATACCAGTGCATAAGTCTAAACAGTGAGGAGAGCACGGAAATGAGACTGGCCAGGAAGGCAGGGGGAGCCAGAGGTATCAGGGCCCAGAGTGAAGGGGTCCTTCACACCAAAGGGTGTGTCCAGATGCCCAGAACTGCAGAGACCTCACATAGGATGCAGACTGATGGGTGTCCCCTGAGCTGGCAGTGTCCCAAAAGAGGTGTCAGCAACGTGGTGAGGAAGCCAGTTCCAGCAGAGTGTTGAGAAGTGGCTACAGAGGAGACCAGCTGTCTGTTTAGGACCCAGAAGGCCAACTGAGAGACAAGAAAGAAAGAATTTAGAGGAGGGAGGAGCTGAGCTTGTTGAGATGTTGAAAGGAATGAAGAGTACAGAGTACTATCTAGAAGCCAGGTCCTGATGAGGCCAGGAGAGATTGCTCTGGTTTTCTTCCCAGGCCCTGTCAGTGAATAAGATGAATGTATTCTCAGGTTTGCCAGCCCCACCTCTGCTGCCTCCTACCTGACTTTCTCTTCATCTACTGGACCTGGACTGAGCCATATCTGACTCATCTTCAAGGTCCCAGAGTTAGAGATGGAATCATATAACTGCACAGTGCAAGAGAGGTTAAATGATGTGGTTAAAGTCACACAGCTAGTCCATCTCTTTTTCTCCCTCCCTCTCTGATGATGTCCCTCTGCCCCTCCCCCACCTTTCTTTACCCTGACCCCTTCCGCCTTTCAGAAAGGCGCTGTGGGGCTGGGAAAATGCCCCAGGTGGCATCAGTTGCAGCACAGGCTACTGTTGATTCACAGCTGTGGTGCCGACACACAGCCTTCACACTGGTACTTGGCTTTTGGTTGAATGGCGCTTTGTTATCGCAGATGATTCAGGGCACTGAACTGAGCTGGCAACAATGACCTCTGAGCTTCTGCCAGCTGGGTCACATGCTCTGGCACGTTGTGTAGCCAGGCCCTTGGAGGCACTGTGTGGCTCTGCTAGGACACGATGGAGAGGAGCTGGGTGGGCTCCAGATTTTAAATCAAGGCACATACAGCCTGTGACAGTCCTGGTAAGGGCTGAGGAATTTCGTCTAAGGATTTTCGGGGAAAGATATTCCACTCCCTGGGTTGGGTGTGGACTCTTTAGATGTGACACAGCACTGCCATTGACTTCAGATCTAGGGACAAGCCCTCTGGGGAGACAGAGAGGAAAGGCAGGGCATTCTGTCATTTCTGTGGCCTCAGGGAATGGGCCTTCAGGAGTGGCCCCAGGGATGCATCTCCTGCCATTTTATTACAGGGCCCATGGAGGTCTTTGTTTAGAGAATTTTTCCCTTTTTATTGTTCTGTACTGAGGACTTCCAGTATTACGGTGTATGGCTATCACATAGGTGCACTTCCATGTATCATCCACTGTACAGTTTGCATTCAGGAAAGTTATTAAGATCACAAGAAAGTTAAGATATATAGACAGTCATGATCCATCTATTGGGCACAAAGCTGGCTCTGGTAATAGGCAAAATAACATCTACCTTCGTCTCTGGACCTGAAATCCCACTGAGGAAATGTATTCCTTAAAAGAAAATAATAGCAAATGAAGCAACTGACAAACAACTAGTCTCAAAAATATACAAGCAACTTATGCAGCTCAATTCCAGAAAAATAAATGACCCAATCAAAAAAATTTCTCCAAAGAAGATACAGATGGCTAACAAACACATGAAAAGATGCTCAACATCACTCACTATCAGAGAAATGCAAATCAAGACCACAATGAGATACCATTTCACACCAGTCAGAATGGCTGCGATCCAAAAGTCTACAAGCAGTAAATTCTGGAGAGGGTGTGGAGAAAAGGGAAGCCTCTTACACTGTTGTTGGGAATGCAAACTAGTACGGCCACTATGGAGAACAGTGTGGAGATTCCTTAAAAAATTGGAAATTGAACTGCCTTATGACCCAGCAATCCCACTGCTGGGCATACACACCGAGGAAACCAGAATAGAAAGAGACACATGTACCCCAATGTTCATCGCAGCACTGTTCATAATAGCCAGAACATGGAAACAACCTAGATGTCCATCAGCAGATGAATGGATAAGAAAGCTGTGGTACATATACACAATGGAGTATTACTCAGCCATTAAAAAAAATACATTTGAATCAGTTCTAAGGAGATGGATGGAACTGGAGCCGATTATACAGAGTGAAGTAAGCCAGAAAGAAAAACACCAATACAGTATACTAACGCATATATATGGAATTTAGAAAGATGGGGATGATGACCCTGTATGCGAGACAACAAAAGAGACTCAGATCTATAGAGAGAACTTTTGGACTCTGGGGGAGAGAGAGAGGGAGAGGGTGGGATGAGATGGGAGAATGGCATTGCAACATGTATACTATCAAGTAAGAAACGAATCGCCAGTTGATGTCAGATGCAGAATGCAGGATGCTTGGGACTGGTGCAAGGAGAGGACCCAGAGGGATGGCATGGGGTGGGAGGTGGGAGGGGATTCATGTTTGGGAACGCTTGTACACTCGTGGTGAATTCGTGTCAATGTTTGGCAAAACCAATACAGTAATGTAAAGTAAACTAAAGTTAAAATAAAAATTTTAAAAGTTAAAAAAAAAAAAAAATTGGAAATTGAACTGCCTTATGACCCAGCAATCCCACTGCTGGGCATACACATGGAGGAAACCAGAATTGAAAGAGACACGTGTACCCCAATGTTCATCGCAGCACTGTTTATAACAGCTAGGACATGGGAGCAACCTAGATGTCCATCAGCAGACGAATGGATAAGAAAGTTGTGGTACATATACACAATGGAGTATTACTCAGCCATTAAAAAGAATGCATTTGAATCCATTCTAATGAGGTGGATGAAACTGGAGCCGATTCTACAGAGTGAAGTAAGCCAGAAAGAAAAACACCAATACAGTATACTAACACATATATATGGAATTTAGAAAAATGGTAATGATAACCCTGTATGCGAGACAGCAAAAGAGACACAGATATATAGAACAGACTTTTGGACTCTGTGGGAGAGGGAGAGGGTGGGATGATTTGGGAGAATGGCATTGAAACATGTATACTATCATGTAAAAAATGAATCACCAGTCCAGGTTCAATACAGGACACAGGATGCTTGGGGCTGGTGCACTGGGATGACCCAGAGAGATGATATGGGGAGAGAGGCAGGAGGGGGGTTCAGGACTGGGAACTCATGTACACCCATGGTGGATTCATGTCAATGTATGGCAAAACCAATACAGTATTGTAAAGTAAAAAAAAAAGAAAAGAAAAGAAAACAAACAAACAAACAAAAAGCTTAAAGCTTCCTCACCCTTCAACATGTAAGTAGGAGAAGAGAGTTTTTTAAAGTGTCATTAGTCACTGATACTATTATAAGAGTGATTTTCAGGTTATTTTATAGCATTGTGATGAATGCTATGATTTCAACATTGAGAAGGACACCATTTCCTCCAGCCAAAGCTCTTTGTTCAACTTCTATTGGAACCAGAATCAGTCATCTTGGAGTTCAAAGTGATTCTCGGCTGCTCCCTGAGCCCCTCTGAGCCCTACTTTGGGTTGCTTTAAAATCTGTTTTATGGGAACGAGAAAATCAGACTTGAAAGTTGTCTGAATGTTAACGGAGCAAATGATAAAGTATAACTGTAATTTGAATAAGTAAGGATGAACTCAGGAAGCAACCTGAGTTCCTTTCTCTGTAATTCATTGACAAGGCCCTGGGTGAGAAGATGGACAGGCCTTAGGCCTTCACTGCCCTTTCCAAGGTAACAGACAGGCCCATGGTCACTGGAAATCAAGAAACACACTCTCAAGTCAGTATTTCAAAATGTTTCACCCAAGGTCTGTATGGGCAATTGAGGCTGAATCCACTGACTCAGTAGTCTGATCAAAGGTTCTAGGTGGTGGTTAAATATTTTGAAAGAGAAAGAAACTTGTTAGTGGCTCAGAGGGTAAAGAATTTGCCTGCAATGCAGGTGACCTGGGTTTGATCCCTGGGTTGGGAAGATCTCCTGGAGAATGAAATGGCAACCCACTCCAGTATTCTTGCCTGGAAAATCCCACAGACAGAGGAGTCTGGCATGTTACAGTTCATGCGGTCGCAAAGAGTCAGACATGACTGAGCGACTAACATGCATACAAATACTTTGAAAAAAATGAAATTGTTAGTCACTCAGTCATGTCTGACTCTTTGAGACCCCATGGACTGTAGCCCACCAGGCTCCTCCATCCATGGAATTCTCCAGTCAAGGATACTGGAGTGGGTAGCCATACCTTCTTCAGGGGATCTTCCCGACACAAGGATTGAATCCAGATCTCCTGCATTGCAGGCAGATTCTTTTTTACCATCTGAGCCACCAGAGAAGCCCCAAATATCCTGAATATCATGCCAACATCATCCTACAATCAAGGAAAGAGCTGCAATGTATCTCGATATATACATATTTCACTCAACCAACCAAATGATAAATTTATCGTTTGACTCATTTAACAAAGACTAGTGGCTGAGCTAGACATTAATTCAATGTTATTTGCTTACTTAATTTCTCTCTTCTGTTCAGTTCATTTCAATTGCTCAGTTGTGTCTGACTCTGCAACCCCATGAACCGCAGCATGCCAGGCCTCCCTGTCCATCACCAACTCCTGGAGTTTACCCAAACTCACGTCCATTGAGTTGGTGATGCCATCTAACCATCTCATCTTCTGTTGTCCCCTTCTCCTCCTGCCCTCAATCTTTCCCAGCATCAAGGTCTTTTCAAATGAGTCAGCTCTTCACATCACGTGACCAAAATATTGGAGTTTCAGCTTCAGCGTGAGTCCTTCCAATGAACACCCAGGACTGATCTCCTTTAGGATGGACTGGTTGGATCTCCTTGCAGTCCAAGGGACTCTCAAGAGTCTTCTCCAACACCACAGTTCAAAAGCATCGATTCTTCAGAGCTTAGCTTTCTTTATGCTCCAACTCTCACATCCATACATGACTACTGGAAAAACCATTGCCTTGACTAGATGGACCTTTGTTGACAAAGTAATGTCTCTGCTTTTCAATATGCTGTGTAGGTTGGTCATAACTTTCCTTCCAAGGAGTAAGTGTCTTTTAATTTCATGGCTGCAGTCACCATCTACAGTGATTTTGGAGCCCCCCAAAATAAAGTCAGCCACTGTTTCCCCATCTATTTGTCATGAAGTGATGGGACCAGATGCCATGATTTAGTTTTCTGAATGTTGAGCATTAAGCTAACTTTTTCACTCTCCTCTTTCACTTTCATCAAGAGGCTCTTTAGTTCTTCACTTTCTGCCTTAAGGGTGGTGTTATCTGCATATCTGAGGTTATTGAGATGTCTCCCAGCAGTCTTGATTCCAGCTTGTGCTTCCTCCAGCCCAGGGTTTCTCATGATGTACTCTGAATATAAGTTAAATAAGCAGGGTGACAATATACAGCCTTGATGTACTCCTTTTCCTATTTGGAACCAGTCCATTGTTCCATGTCCACTTCTAACTGTTGCTTCCTGACCTGCATACAAGTTTATCAAGAGGCAGGTCAGGTGGTCTGGTATTCCCTTCTTTTTCAGAATTTTCCACAGTTTCTTGTGATCCACACAGTCAAAGGCTTTGACATAGTCAATAAAGCAGAAATAGATGTTTTTCTGGAACTCTCTTGCTTTTTCCATGATCCAGTGGATGTTGGCAATTTGATCTCTGGTTCCTCTGCCTTTTCTAAAACCAGCTTTAACATCAGGAAGTTCACGGTTCACATATTGCTGAAGCCTGGCTTGGAGAATTTTGAGCATTACTTTACTAGCATGTAGGATGAGTGCAATTGTGCAGTAGTTTGAGCATTTTTTGGCATTGCCTTTCTTTGGGATTGGAATGAAAATTGACCTTTTCCAGTCCTGTGGCCACTGCTGAGTTTTCCAAATTTGCTGACATATTGAGTGCAGGACTTTCACAGCATCATCTTTTAGGAGTTGAAATAGCTCAACTGCAATTCCATCACCTCCACTAGCTTTGTTCATAGTAATGCTTCCTAAGGCCCAGTTGATTTCATATTCCAGGATGTCTGGCTCTAGGTGAGTGATCACACCATCATGATTATCTGGGTCATGAAGATCTTTTTCTTCTGTGTATTCTTGCCACCCTTTCTTAATATCTTCTGCTTCTGTTAGGTCCAGACCATTTCTGTCCTTTATTGAGCCCATCTTTGCATGAAATGTTCCCTTGGTATCTCTAATTTTCTTGAAGAAATCTCTAGTCTTTCCCATTCTATTGTTTCCCTCTGTTTCTTTCCATTGATCGCTGAGGATTGTTTTCTTATCTCTCCTTTCTATTCTTTGGTACTCTGCATTCAAATGGGTATATCTTTCCTTTTCTCCTTTGCTTTTCATTTCTCTTCTTTTCACAGCTATTTGTAAGGCCTCCTCAGGCAACCATTTTGCTTTTTTGCATTTCTTTTTTTGGGGGGATGGTCTTGCTCCCTGCCTCCTGTACAGTGCCGTGAACCTCCGTCCATAGTTCATCAGGCACTCTATCAGATATAGTCCCTTAAACCTATTTCTCACTTCCACTGTAATAATCATAAAGGATTTTATTTAGGTCACACCTGAATGGTCAGGTGGTTTCCCCTACTTTCTTCAATTTAAGTCTGAATTTGGCAATAAGGAATTCATGATCTGAGCCACAGTCAGCTCCCAGTCTTGTTTTTGCTGACTGTATAGAGCTTCTGCATATTTGGCTGCAAAGAATATAATCAGTCTGATTTTGGTGTCGACCATCTGGTGATGTCCATGTGTAGAGTCTTCTCTTGTGTTGTTGGAAAAGGCTGTTTGCTATGACCAGTGCGTTCTCTTGGCAAAACTCTACTAGCCTATGCACTTCTTCATTCTGTACTCCAGGCCAAATTTGCCTGTTAACCCAGGTGTTTCTTGACTTCCTACTTTTGCATTCCAGTTCCCTATAATGAAAAGGACATCTTTTTTGAGTGTTAGTTCTAAGAGGTCTTGTAGATTTTCATAAAACTGTTTAACTTCAGCTTCTTCAGCATTACTGGTTGCAGCATAGACATGGATTACCGTGATATTGAATGGTTTGCCTGGAAATGAACAGAAATCTTTCTGTCGTTTTTGAGATTGCATCCAAGTATTGCATTTCAGACCCTTTTGTTGACTGTGATGGCTACTCCATTTCTTCTAAGGGACTCCTGCCCATTAGTAGATGTAATGGTCATCTGAGTTAAATTCACCCATTCCAGTCCATCTTAGTTTGTGGATTCCTACAATGTCGACATTCACTCTTGCCATCTGTTGGACCACTTCCAATTTGCCTTGATTTATGGACCTAACATTCCAGGTTCCTATGCAATATTGGTCTTTACAGAATCAGACCTTTCTTCTATCACCCGTCCCATCCACAACTGGGTGTTGTTTTTGTTTGGCTCCATCCCTTCAGTCTTTCTGGAGTTATTTCTCCACTGATCTCTAGTAGCATATTGGGCACCTACTGACCTGGGGAGTTCCTCTTTCAGTGTCCTATCTTTTTGCCTTTTCATACTGTTCATGGGGTTCTCAAGGCAAGAATACTGGAGTGGTTTGCCATTCCCTTCTCCAGTGGACCACATTCTGTCAGACCTCTCCACCACGACCTGTCCGTCTTGGGTGAACCCCACAGGGCATAACTTAGTTTCATTGAGTTAGACAAGGCTGTGGTCCATGTCATCAGATTGGCTAGTTGTCTGTGATTGTGGTTTCAGTCTGTCTGCCCTCTTATGCCCTTGCTCAGCACCTGCCATTTACGCTGGTTTCTCTTACCTTGGACATTGGGTAGCTCCTCTCAGCTGCCGCTCCTGACCTTGGATGTAATTTCTCTCTTACATCTTTGTTTTTGTCTCTCATTTCATAGATCATGTACTTTTTATTACCAGCTTTACTGAAGTGTATTTACATAACACAAAATACACCCATTATGAGTATACCAAACAAATGCTTTTTAAATTTACAGAGCTGGGCAACCATCCTTACAATCCATAGAACATTTCCATCACCCCAGAAAATTTCTTTATGCTGTCTGCAGTTAATTTCCACTCCCACTTCCAGCCCCAGGCAACTGCTGCTCTGCTTTTTGTCTCTATAGATTTGACTTTATAGAAATGGGAAAGGAATAAGCATTTTTAAGCAGTTTATTTTATAATATTTATAAAAATTCCACTGTAGAGAATTTTGCTTGTCCTTTCATGGCTTGTTTTCATTTTTTGGTTTTATAAATAATAGTTTTATGAATGGTTACACACAAGCCTTTTTGTATACATCATATATTTTCATTTTTCTTTGGAAGATACCTAGGACTGGAATTGTTTCTTTATATGGTAAGAGTATATTTAACTTTTCAAGAAGCTACCAAACTTTTTTTCAAAGTGGCAATACTATTTTCCATTCCTCCACCAAGGGATGAAAACTCAGTTTTTGTACATCTTCAGAAATACTTAATAATATCAGTTTGGTTTTTTCATGGACATCATTGTATGTGTGGTCTTTAATTGTGGCCTTAATGGGTAGGTGTGTGCATTTCTTTAATGACTAATGATGTTGAACATCTTTTCACATGCTTATTAGCCATTTGTGTATCCTCTTTAGAGAAATGTCTATTGAAATATTGCCCATTTAAAAAACTGAGTGTTTCCTTATTGAGTTTTAAAACTTCTTCATATATTTGGATACAAATCATTTATCAGGCATACAATTTGCAAATATTTCCTTCCAGCTTGTGGCTTAATATAATGGTGCTTTCTGAAAAGCAAATATTTTAATTTCAATGAAGTCTAATTTACCAAAGTTTTTTTTTTTTTTTTTAATGAGTTGCACTTTGGGTGTCATATCAGAAATCTTTGCTTAATCCAAGATCACAAAGACTTACTCTCATATTTTATTCTAGAAGACTGACAGTTTTAGTTCTTATATTTCAAGTATGATATATTTTGAGCTGATTTTTTTTTAATGTGGTATGAGATACCAACCTGTTTATTTTTGGTTTTGTTTTATATATGGTTATTCCCTGGTGGCTCAAACAGTGTAGAATCTGTCTGCAATGCAGGAGACCTAGGTTCAATCCCTGGGTTGGGAAGATCCTTTGGAGAAGGGAATGGCAACCCACTCCAGTATTCTTGCCTGGAGAATCCCATGAACGGAGGAGGCTAGTGGGCTGCAGTCCATGGGGTTGCAAAGAGTTGGATATAACAGGGACTACCACCACATATGGATAACTAATCCTTTATGTATCATTTGTTGAAAATATCATCCTTTCCTCCACTGAGTTGACTTGGCACCTTTGTAAAAAATTGTTTGACCATAAATGTAAGAGTCCATTTCTGGATTTTTCTTCCATTCAATATATCTGTATGTTTTCCCCTTAAGCCAAAATTGCATTCTCTTATTTACAATAGCTTTAAAGTAAGTTTTGAAATCAAGTGGCATAAGTAGTCTTATTTTGTTCTTTCTGTGGATTTTATGTAGAATCTTCAGGATTTTCTGCATGCAGATTCATGTCATCTGTGAACAGGTTTAGCTCTTTGTTTCCACTCAGTATGTGTTCAGTTGTTTTTTTCTTGCCCCTGTCTCACTTGGTAGAACCTCCAGTATGAAGTTGAATAGAAGTGGTGAGTACTGAAATCTTTATCTTATTCCTGATCTTTGGGAGAAAGGATTTAGTCTTTTACCATAAAGTATATTAGTTGTAGGGTTTTTATAGATGCTTTTTATAAAGTTGAGAAAGTTTATTTTATCCTTTAAAATAAACTAAATATCCCTCTTTAGTTTTTAAAGAGTTTTAATCGTGAATGGTGTTGGATATTTCAGGAAGTTTTTTTGCATCTATTGAGGTGATCATGAGGTTTTGTCCTTTATTCTGTTAGAATTATGTAACACATGGATTGATTTTTGAATGTTAAGTCAACGTTGAACTTCTAGGATAAATCCTACATGGTCACGGTGTTTAAACTTTTTTTATAGGCTACTGGATATATTGCAATACGAATGTTGGTCTGTAGTTTTCTTTTCTTTGATGTCTTTGTTTTGGCCTTTTTTTCTGGTAATATCAGCCTTATAGAGTGAGTTGGGAAACTGTTCCTCTTCCTCTGTACTCTAAAAAAGTTGTATAAGATTAGTATTATTTCTTCTTTAAATATTAGATAGAATTTGCCAGTGAATTCTGATAAAAAGAAAGGCCTGGAATTTTCTTTACAAGAAGATTTTAAAGTTACTATTTTAATTTCATAACTTGTTACAGATCTATTCAGGACTTTTGTGTGTACTCTGTGATCAGTTGTGTCTGTTTTTTGTGACCCCATGGACTGTAGCCTGTCAGGCTCCTCTGTCCATGAAACTTTCCAGGCAAGAGTACAGGAGTGGGTTGCCATTTCCTACTCCAAGGACTCTTTCCAACCCAGCGACTGAACCTGTGTCTCTTGCATCTCCTGAATTGGAAGATGGATTCATTATCATTGAGCCGCCTGGGAAGCCCATTCAGGACTTCTAGTTTCCCCTTAAGTCAGTTTTGGGAATTCCTTTCTAGATAAATTTTTCATTTCATTTAAGTTGTCTAATTTGTTGGTATAAAGTTGTTCATAGTGCTCACTTATAATCCTTTAAAATTCTTAATGTCTATTTTGTCTGATAGTAAGTGTATGTCACCTCTGGCTCTCTTGTTTCTACCATTTGCTTGGTATACCCTTTTCATCATTTTACTTCCAACCTATTTGTGTGTTTGTGTGTGTGAAATATGTCTCTTACAAACAGTATTCATTGAATCTTGCTTTTTAAAGTCCAGTCTAACTGCCTTTGATTATAGTGTTTAGTCCATTTATATTTAATATAATTATTGATGTGGTTGGATTTAGGTTGCCGCTTTGTTTTCTACATCTCAGTTTTAAAACTGTTCTCCCTTTACTGATTTTGTGCTAAACAATTTTTTAAGGGTAACTATTGTTTTATTGTAGCTTTGAGTTATTTTCTTAGTGATGGCTCTACAAATTACAATAAGCATGTTAACTTATACCATCTATTTCAGGTTAACACTGACTTAATTCTCATAAAATACAGCAATAGTGCTCTAATATGTCTTCACTTCTTCTTTGTGCTATTATCATCATATATCTTTATATATGTTATTAATCCAAAAATATATTGTTATAATTATTACTTTACATTATCTTATGTCTTTTAACAAAATTAGGAGAAAAGAGAAAAAGTACATTTACACACCTTTTATATTTGTTGTTGTTCAGTCACTAAGTCCTGTCCAGCTCTTTGTGATCCCATGGACTGCAGCACACCAGGCTTCCCTGTCCTTCACTATCTCCTTGAGTTTGCTCAAACTCATGGTGATGCCATTCAACCATTTCAGCCTCTGCTGCCGCCTTCTCCTTATGTTCTCAGTCTTTCCCAGCATCAGGGTCTTTTCCAGTGAGTAAGCTCTTCACATCAGGTGGCCAAAGTATTGGAGCTTCAGCTTCAGCATCAGTCCTTCCAGTGAATACTCAGGACTTATTTCCTTTGGGATTGACTGGTTTGATCTCCTTTCAGTCCAAGGGACTCTCAAGAGTTTTCTCCAGCACCACAGTTCAAAAGCATCAGTTCTTTGGTGCTCAGGCTTCTTTATGGTTCAACTCTCACATCCATACATGACTACTGGAAAAACCATAGCTTTGACCAGACAGACCTTTGTTGGCAAAGTGAGGACTCTGCTTTTTAGTATGCTGTCTAGGTTTGTCATGACTTTTTTTCCAAGGAGCAAGCGTCTTTTAATTTCAAGGCTGCAGTAACTGTCTGAAGTGATTCTGGAGCCCCCAAAACTTAAATCTGCCATTGTTTCCATTTTTCTCCCATCTCTTTGCCTGAAGTGATGGGACCAGATGCCATGATCTTAATGTTTTGAATGTTGATTTTTAAGCTAGCCTTTTCACTTTCCTTTTTCACATTCATCAAGAGGCTCTTTAGTTCCTCTTTGCTTTCTTCCACTAGAGTAGTATCATCTGCATATCTGAGATTGTTGATATTTCTCCTGGCAATCTTGATTCCAGCTTGTGATTCATCCAGCCCTGCATTTTGCATGATGTACTCTACTTATTTAAATTAAATGAACAGGGTGACATTATGCAGGCTTGATGTATTTCTTTCCATTGTTCCATGTCTGGTTCTGTTACTTTTTGACCCCAGATACTATTTCCAGTGCTCTTAATTTCTTCCTGCAAGTTGAACTTATCAATTGCCATTGAAAAGATAACTTGTTATACTCACAGATCCCAAGAAGAGTGGGGTTCACTAAGCCATGCAGGGCCACATGGGGAAGCATTGGGATCAGTCATGAGGCAGAAGGAGTGGAGAAAAAAATGTGGTGAGAATTTTTATTGTGGTTTCCATGGGAAGAAATAAGTAAGGCAGGGTAAGCAGGCTAAGGATTGGCTAGTCTGAATAACTGCAGCTGGGTCTAGGGAAGAAGTCTGTTCCTGGTAGTTGTATCTGGCAGTGGGGTGATTAGGGAGGGTGGATAGCCTAGAGTGTGAGAGCCTGATAAAGGAGGTAGTTGGGGGTAGGCTGTGGATTGGTCAGTTTGCATGTGAAAGGCACACTCTTAGCTGAATTATTCACTACCCCTAAGAATTAAGTAGCCTTGGGAGGGGCAATTCCTCCAGGGTCAGCAAGACCTCAAGATGTCAAATATCAAGTACAGAAACTGGAAACCATGATTATTATGTAACACTCTTCACCATCCGTTGCTGGGTGACTGAGAGAAGGGCTGTAGATGAGGGAGGAGATATGTTGCCTTGGCCTCTTTAACCAGGGATAGGGTTCTGATGAAGGGTTCTCCATTCTAACTGGATCTTCATCCCAGCCACTCTGTCTCCTTTCTTCTCTGCATGCCTCTTCATTCCACCTCATCTGCCATGAATGTATTAATAAGAAAATGAGACCTAGGGGACTTCCCTGATGGTTCAGTGGTTAAAACTTTGCCTTCCAATGCAGAGGGTGCAGATTCAGTCTCTGGTCAGGGAGCTAAAATCCCACATGCCTCATGGCCAAAAAAAAAAACCCAAAACAAAACATAAAACAGCAGCAATATTGTAACAAATTCAATAAAGACTTTTTTTAAAAAAGAAAATGAGATATATTATTTATTGAACCAACATCTTGCCATGGTATTTCCATTATTTAAATTTGGTGAGATTTTCCAGTTCAGTGTTGGGGAATAAGAGCAAAGCTTCACTCTGTCCTCCCTAATCATGAGGGAGGTAAAAGAGATCAAATTTCACCTGCATCTGGGCTCCCACAGAAGAAATTGCATTACATTTGGCTTTGGACACAAAGAAATGTCTGAATTGGACAGAGGCTGTCTTAGTTACCAGCTCTTGGAGGAGGTAGAGCTCTTATGTTATTCTATTCTTACCCCTAAATGTCCAGAATTCCTTGATGTTCTCCCCAATAAGAAACATGTCTTTGATGTAGAAAATGCTTAATTATGACCTCACACCTTTTCCTTGTCATCTCAAGCCACAGACACATTTACAAAAACATTGTCCCATAGAGGATGTTTGAGTAGAGTGATTGAGGCTACATGGAAGCCAGGGTTTGTGCATTGAGCCGTGCTTTGAAGAATTAATAACGGGAGGTAGTGGGAAAAGTAGGTGGAGGAATTGCTGGTGATTCCTGAAACTGTAAGACACAGGTGCTGGCATCAACCGTCTCAGGGCAGTGATTTTACAAGGAAGGAGCACTCAGGATTGGAAGCTCTCCCGGGATCACCATGGGGCAGGGTTTGAGAGGCACCAGTGGAAGGCATATGGGGGTCAGTTACCATGCTTTATATTTAGGTGTATGAGCAAAAATTTCAAGGATAAAAGTTAAAATCCATCTGGGATAAAGGCCTAGCTTTAGTATTTTGAAGTTCTCCAGATGGTGAATCTAACGTGAGGATTCCGCAGGATGGTGTTCAGATTTGAGTGGCTTCTCCTTAATATTCCTCCATTATGAGAATAAGCTGGGAATCCCCTTGTCAACCAGAAATTGCCACTTGCCATGGGTGCTTGCCATCTGCCTCTAAAAGGATTAAATCATGTGCTGCTGCAGCTGCTGACCTCCAACACCCCCTGAAAGTAGTTCAGGGTGGAGAGCAGAAAGGAGGCATTCTGTGGTCAGGAAAAAAACTGCCAGGACAGGTCTTCAGATAGTTAATTATTTTCAGGTTCTCTATTGTGAAGGAACCCAGTGTGACAGAGGTCCTTCATGTCACTTCCCAGTAACAAGTATTTTATCCAAAGGGAAACTAACCCCATCCTGTGGCCTGAAAGAATTTCACTTTTACTGGATGGATGAGCTTAGCACAGCCTTCAGGAACCTTGCAAAAGAACCCTATGACACATCTCTCAAACAACAGCTTACACAGCATCACCCATTCAGATTGGCTTCTGCTCCATGAAACAACAGGGTCCGAATAGTTCTTTTCAAATGCAGAAAGCAGTTGTCACAGGCCCCAGAGCAAAAACATCTTTATTCAAGCCGTCCATTTTAAAAGCTTTATGTTCCAATCACACTGAGCACTTTTCTTTTTTAAAAAAAATATTTATTTATTTACTTTACAATATTGTATTGGTTTTGCCATACTTCAACATGAATCCGCCACTGGTGTACACGTGTTCCCAATCCTGAACCCTCCTCCCACCTCCCTCCCCATACCATCCCTCTGGGTCAGCATTGAAACATGTATAATATCATATAAGAAATGAATCGCCAGTCTAGGTTCAGTGCAGGATACAGGATGCTTGGGGCTGGTGCACTGAGCACTTTTCTTTGAGCTCATCATTATGTCAAAATGTTGAATGTTCCATTTTCAGGTTGAGGCACAAAATCCTTACCCGTATCATACAGAGGGGATTATGTCCCATCTCAGTTAGAACACTGATAGAAACCAAGGATACTGGTGGCTTTGGAAACAGAATCTTTGGTTCTTCTGAGAAACTTCTTGTGATAATCAGATGCACACAGCCCTTCCTAAGTTCCTGGTCAGGTACCTGTCTCCAAGCTGAGCACCAAGTAGCCTGGAGAAGCACGGTGATCCCAAGGTAGTGAAAGAAACCCTTCTGGTGTCAGGCACCCCAGTTCACTTCCGTGCTCCAACAGCTCACTGGGTGCAACTATTCTGATAAATGGCTTGTGAGACACACGTTTCTTCACTCAAGAGTTCACCAAGATCTTTTCTGCTTCTTTAAATGTTTTCTCTCCTACTCTGTGGAGGAACATCAAGGCTTGTGCGTGAGCTTGCCCTGGAACATTAGACAGGGATGGTTTGCATGTCTGTCATATAATTCAGGAGGTACACCTAGTTACTGGCACGGGTTTCTTACTTGGAAGGAATTAAGTGTGTAATAGCTTGTTCATCTAACTTGCCGGCAACATGTATGCTGTCAGACTAGAAAGTAGCCCTTTCCTGTGGCATGAAAGGGATTCCCTCCAGCTTGCCTGAAAGAACACAAAACTTAACACAGCCTTAATGAAACTCTCCAAAGAGCAGTATGACACAGTGCTTAGACAACAGAATAGTGGCCTACGTTTCCAGGCTGGCTTCCACTCCGTTAAAGAAGAGGCACCTGGGAATTTTTTTCCCAGGGCAAGAAACCACTGGCTACACATGTAATTGGGCTTCCCAGGTGGCACCAATGGTAACAAAACCTGCATGCCAATGCGTGCTTCAAGAAAAGCTATGCCAAACCTTGATAGCATGTTAAAAAGCAGAGACATTAGTTTGCTGACAAAGGTCTAGTCAAAGCTATAGTTTTTCCAGTAGTTATGTACGGATGTGAGAGTTGGAACATAAAGAAAGCTGAGTGCCAAAGAATTGATGCTTTTGAACTGTGGTGTTGGAGAAGACTCTTGAGAGTCCCTTGAACTGCAAAGAGATCAAACCAGACAATCATAAAGAAAATCAGTCCTGAATATTCATTGGAAGGACTGATACTAAAGCTGAAGCTCCTACTTTGGCCACCTGATGTGAGGATTTGACTCACTGGAAAAGATCCTGATGCTGGGAAGGACTGAAGGCAGGAGGAGAAGGGGATGACAGGGGATGAGATGGTTTGATGGCATCACTGACTCGATGGACATGAGTTTTAGCAAGCTCTGGGTGTCGGTGATGGACAGGGAGGCCTGATGTGCTGCAATTTATGGGGCTGCAAAGAGTCAGACATGACTGAGTGACTGAGCTGAATTGAACTGAATTCAGGAGATATAGGAGACATGGGTTCGATCCTTTGGTTGGGAAGATCCCTTGGAGGAGGGCATGGCAACTCACCCCAGTATTCTTGCCTGGAGAATCCCATGGACAGGGGAGCCTGGTAGGCTACAGTTCATAGGATCGCAGAGTTGGACACAATTGAAGTGACTTAGCATGCATGCATGCTCATGTGTAATAGGAGAAGCGTCGTTCTTTACCCAGGTCGTCTGAAAGTCTGTTACTCTGACCACAGGGATCATGATTCCCTAAACTCAATATCACATAGTAATGAAGACTGGTGTTCAAATCTAGGGGAAAAAAACCTTACCTATATCAGGTGATAACATCACTTCCCAGACAGAAGACTGAAGTGCTTGGTGCTGATAGCATGGAATGCACAATAATTTGATTCTTCTGAGGTTTCCAAGGTGGTGCTAGTGGTAAAGAATCCGCCTGCCAATGCAGGAGATAAAAGAGACATATTTCAATCTCTGGGTTGGGAATATCCCCTGAAGAAAGAAATGGCTTCCTGGCATTTGGGTTCATGCACACGAGGCCATTACTTCATTCTCAGAGAGGTTACTTTCTCCAAGAAAGAATAAAAGTCACCTAGAGAAGACTGAGGTCCAAAGGCCCTGGGAGAAACCCTAAGCGTGCCATCCACATGGGTTGACTTCCATCACTGAAAGAGCACTGGGCACAACCATTCTGACAGCATACTTGGATGAGTCACAGTTATTTGCTCCATTGCCACTTAATGATCCTCAAGAGACATAGAAGAGACTTTGTGTATATGGTGTTCTAGGAAAAACAGTGCAGATTTGAGAGTCTTAGGAGTCCTGAAAGGCATACAAGAATTACTGCACTGGATTCAGTAAGGCTTCATGGAAACTGCTATTCACCTAACTTGGTTGAAGGGAAAAACTGGACCTTAATTTGAGACTAGTGTTCATGTATAGATAGTTTGCCCTTTAGCTAGGAAATGCAGTGGAATGAACTTCAGACCATAGTTACTGCCCTGGTAAGGCCTAGAAATGGGCTTCCCTCATGGCTCAGATGGTAAAGAATCTGCCTGTCATGCAAGAGACTCAGGTTCAACCCCTGAGTTGGGAAGATCCCCTGGAGGAGGAAGTGGCAACCCACTCCAGTAATCCTGCCTAGAAAATCCCATGGATAGAGGAGCCTGGTGAGCTATAGTCCATGGATTTGCAAAGAGTTGAACATGACTGAAGGACTAATACATACATAGGAATGTTCAGGGAAAACCAGCACTGTTTTCAAGCTGGATCTAATTTGTTTCTGTATGAGATAAATCAGCATCAGATAGGAGTTCCCAGAATGAGTTTTAGACACAAGGTATTTTTTCAGTGCAGCTCAGGTTTACTCACTGAGACAGACCAGCATTGCACATAACAGCTGCTAGAACTGTATTGCTGAGGCTGTTTGAGAACTTTGCTAATCTAGCTATCCAAGGAAGAAAGAAGTGCTTTGCTCTTCAGTTCGCACACAAAGAGTTGATCCCAATGACCTTTCACACTCGATACTGCTCAGGAGCCAACAGAAGAGACTTTCAGTGCTCAGTGTTCTTCCAGGGAAAATGGTGCAGATGTGAAAGTCCTAAACATCTTGAAAGGCATACTACAGTTATTACAATAGATTGAGAAAGGCTTCTTGGAAACCGTTGAATAAATAACTTTTTTGATGATAGAAACCAGACCTTATTTTGAGGCTGCTACTGCTAAGCCGCTTCAGTCGTGCCTGACCATGTGCAACCCCATAGACGGCAGCCCAGCAGGCTCCCCGTCCCCGGGATCCTCCAGGCAAGAACACTGGAGTGGGTTGCCATTTCCTTCTCCAATGCATGAAAGTGAAAAGTGAAAGTGAAGCTGCTCAGTTGTGCCAACTCTTTGCGACCCCATGGACTGCAGCCTACCAGGCTCCGCCGTCCCTGGGATTTTCCAGGCAAGAGTACTGGAGTGGGGTGTCATTGCCTTCTCCAAATATATATATATATATATATATTTTTTTTTTTTTTTTTTTTTGAGGCTACTGGTCATGTTCAGTTTGCCCTTTAGCTAGAGAGTGCTGTTGGATGAGCTCCTAGCAAGGAATTGCAAACACCCTGTTTCTTAGGAGAAAACTCACTTGCTCTCCCAGAGGCATTCCTGCACTGAAGAGAAGACGGCAACAATAGTGATTTCCAGGCAGCTTTAAACCCACAGCTCTCTAGCTTTCAAGTGCGGAAAATTGTGTTTTTGTCATCAGACCCCAATTTCAAAGTTGACACACAGCATATCTACCTGCAGTTTCTGACCAGCGAAAAGTGACATCTGGGACACATGGAGCCCTGCCATGAATAAACTGGTGGAGGCAGGGAGGTCTGCATGTGGTGAACTGCATATCCTAGTTACTGCCCTGGTTAGGCCAAGCTGCCTTCAGATCTTCCAAAGGCCTAGGAATGTTCAGGGAAATCCTGCACTGTTTCCAGGCTGCATCTAAAATCTGTTTTCTGCTTGAGATAGAGAGGCATTAGGTGTGAGTTCCCAGAATAAATTGTAGGCACAGAGGTTGTTTTTTTTTTTTTTTTCTGGTGCAGTTCGGCTTTACTCACTGAGGCACAAGGGCATTGCACATGAAATGTACAACAGACCACAGCTGGACGTGTGGTCCTGGGACTGTTTGGAAGCTTTGGAAATCTAAGAATCCAAGGAAGAAAAAATGCTTTGCCCTTCTCTCCACTCACAAAGTGTTGATCCCAATGACCTCTGGGACTTGATGCTGCTCAGGGGCTAAGAAAAATACTTGTGGTGCACAGTGTTCTTTCAGGGAAACCATTGCAGACGCAAGAGTCGTAGGATTCCTGAAAGGAGTACTAGAGTCACTGCACGAGACTGAGTAAGGTTTCTGGGAAACTACTTTATGAATAACTTTGTTGTCTGGAAAATCTGGACCTTACTTTGAGGCTTCTTGTAATATTTAGATACAGAGTTCTGTGGGATGAGCTCTTAACAAGGAGTTGGAAACACCCTGTTTCTTTGGAGAAACGTCACTTGTATTCGCAAAGGTATTCTGTACTGAAGAGAATCCAGGCAAGAACAGTGATTTCCAGGAGGCTTTGAGGTCCCAACTCTACCTTTCAAGTGGGGAAAATGCTTCTTCTGCCATTCAGTTCAGTTCAGTTCAGTTGCTCAGTCGTGTCCAACTCTTTGTGACCCCATGGACTTTACAGCACGCCAGGCCTCCCTGTCCATCACCAACTCCTGGAGCTTGCTCAAACTCATGTCCATAGAGTCGGTGATGCCATCCAACCATCTTATCCTCTGTTGCCCCTTCTCTTCCTGCCTTCAATCTTTCCCAGAATCAGGGTCTTTTCCAATGAGTCAGTTCTTCACATCAGGTGGTCAAAATACTGGAGTTTCAGCTTCAGCATCAGTTCTTCCAAGGAATATTCAGGACTGATTTCCTTTAGGATTGACTGGTTTGATTGACTGCCTTTGCCATTAGGTCCTAATTTTATTTATTTATTTTTAGCTATCCTCTAGTCTTTATTAATCATTTCAGAGCATTGAAAATAAAGGCGAACATATTGTTTTTTGAAAGTAAGTATAAAATTGATTCCTCAACCTGACAAAGTAAGTACAAAAATGAAATTATAGAACAATATCACTTATAAATATTGATGCAAAAGTACTAAACAGATTATTCATAAGCTGAATCAAATGCAATGTTAAAAAACCAATGCACTTTAAACAAATGATATTTTTTCCAGAAATGCAAGCTTAGTTCAACATGAGGAAATCCACTGGTATAACAGTACACTTAAGGAAAAAAATCATGTAAGTATCTCCACAGATTCTGAAAGACCTTTCATAGAAATCAGCACCCATGCCTGATATATCAGTTAAGAAAACAAGAATGGATGGTTACTTCTCCTTATGATAAAATATTTTGTATGCTTGAATCCTAAAGTCAGCATCTTAGGTGATGGGAAACCACTAGAGGCATTTCCACAAAGGCAAGATGACCACTGTCTTCATTACTGTTCCACAATTGTACTAGCTGCTGCTGCTGCCGCGTCGCTTCAGTCGTGTCCGACTCTGTGTGACCCCAGAGACGGCAGCTCACCAGGCTCCCCCGTCCCTGGGATTCTCTAGGCAAGAACACTGGAGTGGGTTGCCATTTCCTTCTCCAATGCATGAAAGTGAAAGTGAAAATGAAGTTGCTCAGTCCTGTCTGACCCTCAGGGACCCCATGGACTGCAGCCTTCCAGGCTCCTCTGTCCATGGGATTTTCCAGGCAAGAGTACTGGAGTGGGATGCCATTGCCTTCTCTGAGTTGTACTTAGAAGTATAAGTTATAGAGAAAGAGAATCAAAACCATCTCAATTTGTACATGATATGATAATAAAATAGGAAAACCATAGAAAATCAATGATACTAGTAAATCGAACAAGAAAATAAATTTTAACATAGCAGGGTAAAAACTTGATGTACAGAAATCAATAGCTTTTTTCTACATAAATAAAAGCCAGTTAGAGGAAACAACAGCAACAAAGAAGATAAAATACTTAGAAATAAACTTAGCAGGAAACAGGCAAATCCTACTTGAAGAAAACTTTAAAACACTTCTGCAAGACACAGAAGTAGTCTCAAGCAAATAGAAAGACATCCCTCGATCTTGGATGGGTTAACATCATAAAAAAAAGCCAGTTTCTCCAAAGTTAATCGATGACTTTAACATGATCCCAGTGAAAATACAAATAAGCTTTTTTATGGAGTGAAGCAAGTGATACGTCAGTCCATATGAAAAAATCAGACATAAAATAACCATTAAAATCATGAGAAATAAAACTTACAAGGGGAAACAGCTCTACCAGACTTTAAAAAGAAGAATAAATCTTCTATAATTAAACTAGTGTGTTATTGGTGCATGAAGAAACAAAATAGCAATGGAATGACTGCAAAGTCCAGAAGCAGAGCCAATTACATGTGGAATTTAGTGTATGATAAATGGCCACCCGTTCCAGTATTCTTGCCCAGGAAATCCCATGGACAGAGAGTACTGGCAGGCTACAGTCCATGGGGTTGCAAAGAGGTGGACACAACTTAGCAACTAAACAACAAGAAAGGTGGCATCTCATATCATGGGGGCAGAGATAAACTTTTTAATATATTGTGCTGGAATAACACTTTGAAAAAAGATAAAATTTGAAAAAAGATACAGTTAGATGTACATCTTCACCTGCACAAGAATAAAATCCAAATGAATCTGAGACCTAACTATAAAAAAATGAAATCATAAAAATACTAGAGGAAAACATGGGTGAATTTTCCAGCAACATAGGTGTGAGGAAAAGTTTTCTAATTGTGGCTCGAAATCCGCATGTGGTAAAAGAAAAGATTGATACATTTGATTATATAAAATTAATTACTTTTACATGAACACTGTTGGCATGGCAAACAAAGAGAGCCACAAAAGACCCCACCTTAAGCATAATCAAAACACAAATGACAAAGTGGGAGAAAACATTTGCAAAATGCTTCAGAAATAAAGGATTAATATCTTTAATATATGGACTTTCCCATTGGCTCATCAATAAAGAATCTGTCTGCAATGCAGGAGACCTGGGTTCGATCCCTGGGTCAGGAAGATCCCCCGGAGGAGGAAATGGCGACCCACTCCAGTGTTCTTGTCTGGAAAATCCCATGGAGAGAGGACCCTGGTGAGTTATAGTCCACAGGGTCGCAAAGAGTCAGACATGACTGAAGGGACTGAGCTTGCATCCTTAGTATATAAAGCACTATTGAAATTGGAGGAGAAGGAAACCAAATAGAAAAATAGGCAGAAGAAATAAAAAGATAATTTACCTGTAAGATAAACAAATGGCTTTTAAGCGTATGAAAACATGTTCAGTGTCAGTCCTAATTAGAGAAAAGCAAATTAAAATGACTCTGAGATAACATGTTTAACCTGTCATTTGGCAGAATTGACTAAGCTTGATAACTCAGCCTATTGGCCATTCATGTACATTACTGTTGGGAATGCAAGTAGGTGCACTGTTTTGAGGGAAAATTTGGCAATATTTATCACAACTACCTGTGTGTTTTCATTTTGACCAAAGATTCCACTGATAAGAATTAACCCTGAAGATATACCTTAAAAGTATGAAAATACTCCTGCACAAGATTATTCATTGCAGAATTATTTGTAGTTGCAAATTTCTGAAAGTAACCTAATTCCAAAACTTGGTGTGGACTGGGTGAGTGACCACTGGTAAATACAGTCAATGGAGTATATTACACAACTACAAAAAATGAGGGGAATGACTAAGTAGTGACAAATGATAACTTCTAAGATATAAAAATGACAATTAGAGGGCAGAAGAACCAGTCCATTCTAAAGGAGATCAGTCCTGGGTGTTCTCTGGAAGGACTGATGCTAAAGCTGAAACTCCAATACTTTGGCCACCTCATGTGAAGAGTTGACTCATTGGAAAAGACTCTGATGCTGGGAGGGATTGGGGGCAGGAGGAGAAGGGGACGACCGAGGATGAGATGGCTGGCTGGATGGCATCACCGACTCGATGGACATGAGTTTGGGTGAACTCCAGGAGTTGGTGATGGACAGGGAGGCCTGGCGTGCTGAGATTCATGGGGTCACAAAGAGTCGGATATGACTGAGCAACTGAACTGAACTGAACTGAGAATATCTTATAGAGTGGTGGGAGCAGGGTTTGATTAAGGGTGCAGAAAAGTGAAAGTGAAAGTGAAGTCGCTCAGTCGTGTCCGACTCTTTGCGACCCCAGGGACTATAGCCTATCAGGCTCCTCTGTCTATGGGATTTTCCAGGCAAGAGTGCTGGAGTGGATTGCCATTTCCTTCTCCAGGGGATCTTCCCAATCCAGGAATTGAACCCAGGTCTCCTGCATTGCAGGCAGACGCTTTACCGTCTGAGCCAGCAGGGGTGCAGAAGTGTTCTAAAATTGGATGGTGGTGACGGTTGCATATTACATACTTTTACTAAAACTTACCAGATCCTACACCTGCAGAGGGTGAATTTTACGATATAAAAATATACCTTAGCAAAGCTGTGAAAACAAAAGAACATTTTTAGTATGTTACTATTGTTTAATAAAGGAGGTAAAATTAAAATGTATATATGAATCTGTGTATTTTAGCAAAAAAGAAAAATTGGAAAGGTAAACTAGAATCTAATGAGATTGGTTACCTATGGGGGTGGTTGGGACCAGAGCTGAAAGAATGGGAGGATGAGAATGGGTCAGAAGAATAACAAGTAGAATTTCTCTGAGTATGACTTTATGTGTTTCTTTTTTTTTATTTTTTTATAATTTTTATTTTTACTTTGGTTTACTTTACTATGTGTTTCTTTGATATTTATAATCATGTTGATATTTCACAACTCAAAAAAAAGTGAGAGAAAAAGCATCAAGACCCAATGTGGAATAAATACAGAAACAGAGTGAGTCTAGATATATTTCAAATAGATAATAAACCTCGCTGAGGGTGGAGCCAGCTCTCCAAGCAACTTTTGCACTCAGTATTTTGACCATACATCCTCAGGCTAATAACAAAAAAAATAGTTGTAAACAAATATATTGTTACTTTCATTAGTAGGTTTGTTTTTAAAGGTGTTATGGACTTGTAGTTCTGAAATTACTTTGTTTCTCTTGAAGATTGAAGAACTATATAAATGTATTGTCAGTAATGGAAGCCAGTTTTCTCCAAATCAGTGGAGGAAGATATGTGTACTAGAAGGTGGAAGGCTAGCATTAGTCCCGTGATGTTGGATTGGAATTTAAGATTTTGGCACACACAGAAACCTTCAAATATATATGCAAGTGCACTGATGTGTCTGTGTCTGCCAAAAGAGCCTAAAAGCCATGACAACCCAGTAGCAAACCAAAGACCCACATCTTTCTCGGTAAATAATTTCTTCACTAAAAGGTACCAGGGATCTTCAGAACTATAGCTAATTGCAGGGCTAGGGCATAAAGAGGACAAAAATGACAAGCCCCAGTTTTAAAGTTGATCCATAGCATATTTACCTGCAGTTTCTGAGCAGCAAAAAGAGATATATGCAGCACACGGAGTTCTTCCATGATAAACTTGTGGAGGCTGAGAGGTCTGCATGAGATGAACTGCATACCCTAATTACTGCCCTGGAGAGGACTAGTTAGTTACTGCCCTGGTGGTGCCTTTGGAGTTTCCAGCACCTAGTGATATTCAGGGGAAAGCTGCACCATTTTCAGGCTAGATCTAAAGCAAGAGACCTCAGATATGCAAATGACACCACCCTTACTGCAGAAAGTGAAGAAGAACTAAAGAGCCTCTTGATGAAAGTGAAAGAGGAGAGTGAAAAAGTTGGCTTAAAGCTCAACATTCAGAAAACGAAGATCATGGCATCCAGTCCCATCACTTCATGGCAAGTAGATGGGGAAACAGTGGAAACAGTGGTGGATTTTTATTTTGGGGGGCTCCAAAATCACTGCAGATGGTGACTGCAGCCATGAAATTAAAAGACGCTTGTTCCTTGGAAGAAAAGTTATGACAAACCTAGACAGCATACTAAAAAGCAGAGACATTACTTTGTCAACAAGTGTCCATCTAGTCAAGGCTGTGGTTTTCCCAGTAGTCATGTATGGATGTGAGAGTTGGACTATAAAGAAAGCTGAGCACCGAAGAATTGATGCTTTTGAACTGCGTTGTTGGAGAAGACTCTTGAGAGACCCTTGGACTGCGAGGAGATCCAACCAGTCCATCCTAAAGGAGATCAGTCCTGGATGTTCATTGGAGGGACTGATGTTGAAGCTGAAACTCCAATACTTTGGCTACCTGCTGCAAAGAACTGACTCATTTGAAAAGACTCTGATGCTGGGAAAGATTGAAGGCAGGAAGAGAAGGGGACAACAGAGGATGAGATGGTTGGATGGCATCACTGACTCGAAGGACATGAGTTTGATTGAACTCCGGGAGTTGGTGATGGACAGGGAGGGCTGGCGTGCTGCAGTCTACGGGGTCGCAGAGTTGGATACGACTGAGCAACTCAACTGAACCGAAAGCAAGAGACCAGAAGGGGGAGCCCTCATGCTCTGAGAGAATTGCAGAGCCCAGTAGAAGGAAAAAGAAGACACTTTTTCTTTCCTGGCAACAACACAGGCAATGAAAAACCATGGATTCACTTAGTATAGCTTTACCAGCTTCCCTCTCCCTTCTTTGAAAGACTTCTCCTTTACTTCCTGTGTGAAGATGTTCATAATTGGTCTGGCTGCAGACTTTACATTGCACTTTGCTGATACTGAATAAAACTACTTTTACTGAAGAAACGACTGGCAGCCGATTCATTTTTCAGTTCATATTTTGGTGGCTGGTAAAGAATTCAGAGAAGACCTTTGACCAACCAGGGCTTCTGGGTAAACTGGTGAGGTACTGACATTAAGCCCACTGATACTCTTCTTTTCTCACAAACTCTAGAGTTGGAGGGTTTGTCTTTCTCTTGGACTCTAGCTTCTGACCTTTTTGTGTTTTGAAACGGGCATGTTCCTATTTTAAGATGATGTCTAATTTTGTATGGCAGTTGATTGGCACGTTGATCTGATCTTGAAATCAAACAGACTCACTAGAACTAGCTAGACTTTGACCCGTTCCATTGGGAGCAGGGCCTGTTTCGTTGGAACTGTGCTTGTTCAGCCTTAGGTACCTCCCTTTAGAATAGGGACTGGTCTATGACAACCGGGCTTACTCCACGACAAGTTGTTCCCTTAGAAGTGATTGCACCTAAGTCTTCGGTTATTTAAAGTATTTGAGCTTTGGGAATTGTGAGCTGTTTTGCCTATTTGAGCTGTTTAAGCTGTTTCAAAATTATTCTCTTACTCTGGAAAAATAATCTGAGTAATGAGATCACAGTTATCTAAATAACCTCCACAGATACTCTAGGCAATTTCATGTTTAATGACCACCACCTTTCACATCAACATTTCCAACTAAATGGACCAATCTAACCAAAGGCAGCAGCCATTATGGGGAACTTTCCAAATACCCTAAAATTATTTTCTTAAAATTAAATTGGACTATCATAGTTCTAAAATTTCTAAAACAGAATGGAACACCTATTTAGGTTGATATTTTGAAAATTCCAAACTTGCCTCTCTGCAAAGTAAACTTTTAAGATACCTGGGAGAAACTCACAATTAAAGGAAAATGAATGGTTCCTGAAGCCTCAGGCTCTATTTCCCTGGCTTCTTTGTCTCAGGATCCATCTCTGTCACCATCTTCTTTCCTGGGCTGCCTAAACCTCCTCGATACCTTCAGTTTTCTCTTACTTCCGAAACTTCAATTCTTATCTGAAATTCTTCCCACTCCCAATTCTACTGAATTTATCCAAGCCTGTCCTTTAAAATGAAGATTTCAAAGAATCCAGAGGCTGAACCCTTATGCTTCCAGGAGTCAAGCTAAACTGTACCCATAGTCTAAGACTTCCCAAAGTAACTGGAGATTCTAACAGATGCACTGAGGAATTTAATATAATTATTCAAACTTATCAGCCTGGTTTCTCTGACTTATATTATCCAGCTTCTATGCTTGTCAGGTGACCAGGCCAACCATTGGATGAAAATCACTGACGCAAACATCCTGGAAGGTCTAGAACTACAATCAAAAGACTAGGTTACTAACTTATATTACTCAGTTCAGTTCAGTTCAGTTGCTCAGTCATGTCCAACTCTTTGTGACCCCATGAATTGCAGCATGCCAGGCCTCCCTGTCCATCACTAACTCCCGGAGTTCACTCAGACTCACGTCCATCAGGTCGGTGATGCCATCCAGCCATCTCATCCTCTTTAGGCTCAGGCACTCACTGGGAAAATTCACAGTGTAATTCCTATGACTTTTCCAAAGCCTGTGGGTTGGAACCTAATTTACTATTACTCACAAAAATCTGATGTCCCTGTCCGTGACCATAACTGTAAACTAAGATAATTTTTAAGATGGAGAAGCTCTATAGAGTCAACAAAAACAAGACTGGGAGCTGACTGTGGCTCAGATCATGAACTCCTTATTGTCAAACTCAGACTTAAATTGAGGAAAGTAGGGAAAACCACTAGACCATTCAGGTATGAACTAAATCAAATTGCTTATGATTTACAGTGGAAGTGAGAAATAGATTTAAGGGCCTAGATCTGATAGATAGAGTGCCTGATGACCTATGGACAGAGGTTCATGACATTGTACAGCAGACAGGGATCAAGACCATCCCCATGGAAAAGAAATACAAAAAAGCAAAATGGCTGTCTGAGGAGGCCTTACAAATAGCTGTGAAAAGAAGAGAAGGAAAAAGCAAAGGAGAAAAGGAAAGATACACGCATATGAATGCAGAGTTCCAAGGAATAGTAAGAAGAGATAAGAAAGCCTTCCTCAGCGATCAATGCAAAGAAATAGAGGAAAACAACAGAATGAGAAAGACCAAGAGATCTCTTCAAGAAAATTAGAGACACCATTGGGAACATTTCATGCAAAGATGGGCTCACATTAAAGGACAGAAATGGTATGGACCTAACAGAAGCAGAAGATATTAAGAAGAGGTGGCAAGAATACACAGAAGAACTGTACAAAAAAGATCTTCATGACCATATAATCATGATGGTGTGATCACCCAAACAGAGCCAGACGTCCTGGAAAGTGAAGTAAAGTGGGCCTTAGAAAGCATCATGACAAACAAAGCTAGTGGAGGTGATGGAATTCCAGTTGAGCTATTTCAAATCTTGAAAGATGATGCTGTGAAAGTGCTGCACTCAATATGCCAGCAAATTTGGAAAACTCAGCAGTAGCCACAGGACTGGAAAACATCAGTTTTCATTCCAATCCCAGAGAAAGACAATGCCAAAGAATGCTCAGACTACTACACAATTACACTCATCTCACATGCTAGTAAAGTAATGCTCAAAATTCTCCAAGCCAGAGGGATGGCATGGGGTGGGAGGTGGGAGGGGATTCATGTTTGGGAACGCTTGTACACTCGTGGTGAATTCATGTCAATGTTTGGCAAAACCAATACAGTAATGTAAAGTAAACTAAAGTTAAAATAAAAATTTTAAAAGTAAAAACAAACAAAAAAAATTCTCCAAGCCAGGCTTCAGCAATATGTGAACCGTGAACTTTCTGATGTTCAAGCTGGTTTTAGAAAAGGCAGAGGAACCAGAGATCAAATTGCCAACATCCGCTGGATCATGGAAAAAGCAAGAGAGTTCCAGAAAAACATCTATTTCTGCTTTATTGACTATGCCAAAGCCTTTGACTGTGGGATCACAAGAAACTGTGGAAAATTCTGAAGGAGATGGGCATACCAGACCACCTGACCTGCCTCTTGAGAAACCTGTATGCAGGTCAGGAAGCAACAGTTAGAACTGGACATGGAACAACAGACTGGTTCCAAATAGGAAAAGGAGTACATCAAGGCTGTATATTGTCACCCTGCTTATTTAACTTATATGCAGAGTACATCATGAGAAACACTGGACTGGAAGAAACACAAGCCAGAATCAAGATTGCCAGGAGAAATATCAATAACCTCAGACATGTAGACGACACCACCCTTAAAGCAGAAAGTGAAGAGGAACTAAAAAGCCTCTTGATGAAAGTAAAAGTGGCAAGTGAAAATTTGCCTTAAAGCTCAACATTCAGAAAACTAAGATCATGGCATCTGGTCCCACTTCATGGCAAACAGATGGGGAAACAGTGGAAACAGTGTCAGACTTTAATTTTTGGGCTCCAAAATCACTGCAGATGGTGACTGCAGCCATGAAATTAAAAGACGCTTACTCCTTGGAAGGAAAGTTATGACCAACCTAGATAGCATATTGAGGAGCAGAGACATTACTTTGCCAACAAACATCCACCTAGTCAAGGCTATGGTTTTTCCAGTGGTCATGTATGGATGTGAGAGTTGGACTGTGAAGAAGGCTGAGCACCGAAGAACTGATGCTTTTGAACTGTGGTGTTGGAGACTCTTGAGATTCCCTTGGACTGCAAGGAGATCCAACCAGTCCATTCTGAAGGATATTAGCCCTGGGATTTCTTTGGAAGGAATGATGTTAAAGCTGAAACTCCAGTACTTTGGCCACCTCATGAGAAGAGTCAACTCATTGGAAAAGACTCTGATGCTGGGAGGGATTGGGGGCAGGAGGAGAAGGGGATGACAAAGGATGACATGGCTGGATGGCATCACTGACTCGATGGACGTGAGTCTGAGTGAACTCCAGGAGTTGGTGATGGACAGGGAGGCCTGGTGTGCTGCGATTCATGGGGTCACAAATAGTTGGACACAACTGAGCGACTGAACTGAACTGAACTGAACTAAAGATAATTTTTAAAGAAAAGTCAGATCTTACTTCAGATGCTGATACTAACTGGATAGATACTAACCATATATTTATTATTGATCTGAAATGGGGCTTTTCTCTCTCATGAAAACGGCCAGAATAGAAAGAGAAACTGCCCACTCCAAATTTACCTGATTATCCACTCTCTCTCACTTTAGGTGACTCAACTGAAAGGAAGACCAACAAAATTCTTAATCTTCAACTCCAGCAAATAAAAGTCCCTGCTGCTGCTGCTAAGTCACCTACACAAACCCAAACCCCTCCTAGTTTTTGCTATTATTGCCTAGAAACTCCTCCTAGTTTCTGCTATTATTGCAAAGAGTCAAGCTTTTGGAAAAGAGATTGTTACCAATTTAACTGTTTCTGGCAATTTAAGCCTTCTAATAAAACTTACCAATGTCCTCCTTCTTCTAATAGTGGGACTCTGAAGAAGTACAGGGGCTTTTTCCAGTCCACCATCTTAATCATCCTGGAGAACATTTCTTTTTTTTTTTAAATGGAAAAAATAATTAAAATTTTATCTGAGCACAAGACTTTAAACAGCAGCAGTTAATTATGTATCACAAACATGCACATACTTTTCTGTTTCTTTGGTTAAATTTTCTTTAAGAAAATTGCTCTCTTCAATTTTCAAAAATAAGTTTCCTTTAATCATTTATATGCAACAGCAAGTGCCAGTTAAGGGAAAAAATGACCAGCATTTCCATGGTACAATTTCTCCCACCTAAGCAGTCCCCAGTAACTTGTCAACTCACTTCCCATGAAAAGCCTAAAAGTCCCTTAATGTCCAGCCTGCTCTTTTCATGGTTTGATGGTAACAGCATTCAGTCCTATAACCCCGGTGGCCTATGTATGGAAGGGCACCCTGAACATAATGAGCATACTGAGTTATGTCATGGTTTTACATGGTTGTCTGTCCCTTGCTGATCCTAATGCACACACCATTGAATCTGACATTTTAGTGTCCCTGTTTACCTGTGAAAGATGGATATAAATGAACCACACCTAATGAAGTCAACCCCTTTACATGATTTCTTTGCAGAGACCATAAAGTCTGTAAGAAAGCTATAAAACTTTGTGAAAATGTCATAAAATGAATAATAATGTCACCTTCTCAAGAAAACTCATGTAATTAAATAGACACTAAAAACAATGGGTCATTTTCACTCATGTCATTAAGTTTCAATATACTTAACATAATTATTCTGCAGTAATACCATAGATGAATGTTGGAGAACTAAAGATTTATTTATTCCTATGAATTATCTTTTGTGATCTATGGTAAGAACTGTCCCCAAATTTGACCAAATTCATTATAATTGTAAGGATTCTGCCCAATATGAATTTTGGGGCGAATCTTGAGGAAATATGGTTTTCTTCAACATGTTTCCACATTCGGTATATCTGTACAGTTTCTGATTCATGCAGATGAATCACCTCATTACGCCCAAGATGTGAATGCTGCTACTGCTGCTGCTGCTGCTGCTAAGTCGCTTCAGTCATGTCCGACTCTGTGCAACCCCATGGATGGCAGCCCACCAGGCTCCCCCATCCTTGGGATTCTCCAGGCAAGAACACTGGAGTGGGTCAAGATGTGAATATTTGATATAAAAAACTATCCAGTATTCATTACCTGTGCAAATTTGCTCTCCACATAAATCCTCTCATGTTGCACAGTTTTGATCTTGGGTTAAAGCTTCTCTGTGCTCATCGCTTTTGTGTGGTGTCTCTGAAAGACATATATTCTGCATTCTAGTGCACTCGGAAGCCTCCAGAAAGCCCTTCTCCATCCATTTCCAAGACTCTTCACTATGGACTATTGTTGTCTAATACTTCAACTCAAGCTGAAACTTTCCCACTCTCCTTGCATTTATAAAGCATTGGTCCAGAATGTTCCCCAGCTTTGATGTTTGGGGAAAATCCTTTCCACAAAAATTATTTTTGTATGTTTTAACTCCAGGATATATATTCTTACACACCTAAAGAGTGAACAGTAATTGTGAAAACTGCCATAGTCATTGCATTTCTAAGCATAAAGTATTTGGTGAACCCTGAGTTTGAAGCAGTACCTAAAAGCCTTGCCACATTCTGTACACTGGCAAGGCTCTCTCTAGTATGGATCATCTGATGGTTGGTGAGATGTGAGCCCTAAGTAAAGGTTTTACACACTCATGTCACTTGTGAGCTTTCTCTCCAGAATGACTTCTTTACTGAATCCTGACTTCAGATTGTCATCTAAAAACCCTGATGCACTCATTACAATGTTATAGTTTCTATTCAGCGTGAATATTCTCAAGAAGCCTAAGATGTAAACACCTGACAAAAGCTGGCCACACTGATTACATTCGGATGTAATCCAAATGATTATGGATGACCTTGAGTATGGATGACCTGGTGTCTTTTTAGGCCGGAATGCTATCTGAAGGCTTTGCCACACTCTTACATTTGTAAGGCGTCTCTGTGTTGTGAATTCTCTGATGATGTGAATGATGACACTGATTACCGAAGCCCTGGCCACACACATAGTTATACGATCCCGACCAGCCTTAATCTTAAGACTGGAGGGACTGACTGTGCTCTGGATGCATGGCTTCTCGCCAATATGAATTTTCTCATGTTTTGTAAAACATTTACCACATTCACTATGTAAGATTTCAATTCAGAATGAATTTCCTGATGGTTAGTTAGGTCTGAGCACAGAATCAAAGCTTTGCCACATCTACCACATTTGTGTGGTTTTCCTGGAGTTTGACATTTCTGAGGGTTAAAAAGTTTATATACTTTATTGCATTCACTGTATTTGTAACTTCTCACTACAGTATGGATTCTCAGATGATCTGCAAAGTCATTCCCTGACTGAAGACTTCGCCATGAAGTCATTCCTTGCGACTGAAGACTTCGCCATATGTGGTTTCTCTCCTGTATGAACTGCCTAATGGTCTGCTAAGGTTGAACATTCACTAGAAACTTGGCCACATTCATTTCACTTGTATGGTTTCTATACAGTCTGAATTTTCTGATGAATTATAATGCCTGAACTCTGACTAAACGTTTTGCCACACTCATTATATTTGCACTTAAATGTTTCTCAGAATTGTTATATTTGTAATGTTCCTCTCCAGTATGAATTATCTGATGTTTTCTAAGGTAGTCATTTTGAATAAAGCACCAGCCACATATATCACATTTATATGCTTTCTCTCCTTTATGAATTCCCTGATGGTGAATTAAGGATTGCTGTGCTTGAAAATATTTGTCACAATTGTTACATTTGTAAAGTTTCTCTCCAGTATGAATTCTCTGATCAATTCCAAGCTGTGTGTTTTGAGCAAAGCATCGGCCACATTTATGTGGTTTGTTTCCAGTGTGAATTCTCTGATGAACTGAACAGTTTCCATTTCAGCTAAAGGCCTTTCCACACACATCACATTTATATGGCTTCTCTCTAGTACAAGTTCTCCGATGAATTTGAAAGGTTGTATTTTTTTTTTAAAGCAGTGATCACATACGTCACATTTACAGGTTTCTCTCCAGCATGTTTTCTCTGATGAACTTCATGGGTCGCATTAGCATTAAAGGCCCTGCCAGATACATCACCTTTATACGTTTTTCTTCCTGTATGGATTCTTTGACATCTAGTGAGTTCTGAGTCCTGAAGAAAGGTTATGTCACACTCATTACATTTGTAAGGTTTTTCTCTTGTGTGCTTCCTGGTCTGGTGCCAGTTCAGATGGATGCATAAGAGCACTCTCATGTTTATGAGAAATGCCTTTACAGACACTAGGAGTTCTCTGAGATGATAAACCTGAGGCACTGCTGTTGATATTCGTCACAACTTGTCTATATTCAAAAATTGTCCCTTCAGATTGAAGTATGTGCAATTCATCATGAAAGCTTGATCCATGCCTTTCAAGAGGCTTATTTTCTGTATTACTTCCACTATGATGATCTCTTCCATTAGTGAGATTTTTGTTATGGGTTATAGATATTCCTTTGTCATTTCTTTCATCATCTTTCCATCAACACTCAGAATCATGCATGCTTTTCTGGAATTCCCTGAGGAAATAATCCTTGATTTCATGGGTTTTGGCTCTTTCATATGTCACTCTTTGAAAAACTTCTCCTTCATCACTGTTTCCTTTTGCCTGTAATTTCTTGATCATACATATATGAGATATGTATGATATACATATATGAGATATGTCTCATATATGTATGATCAAGAAATTACAGGCAAAAGGAAACAGTATCTCATATATGTACTGAATCATATTCACTGGACTGTCAGGGAATTCCCCACAGAGAGCAGGTTCCTGAGGGTCTCCACCATCATGTCCCTGTACTAGGTCCTCTGAGCAGGGTTCAGGCATTCCCACTCCTCAGGAGTGAAATCTATGGTCACATCCTTGAAGGTCAATGGTGCCTGAGAAAAAGCCATTCCTGACTCTGTTTCTTTCTTTTTCCTCATCTTCTGAGCTTTTTCATCAGGCAGCATGAGTCTCCAGAGGTCTATCCTCCTGTTTCCAAGGTCGACTGCATCTACCAAGTCCCAGCTTCTCAGAACATTTCTTGAAATGAATCTTTTGTTGTCCTAACTGACAGAGGGGCCACACTTCAGTGCTCAACCCCACTACAGAAACCCTACCCTGGAGTACTGAAACAGTTTGAGTAGTGGAGATCTCTGATAAACCTAAAGAGGTTCCAGTCACTGAAACAATATCCTCTTGGTTAGGCCCTTTGAGAGATACACACTCTTTTCTCTTTAGTTCTTCTAAAACTTTCTGTTTATGAGGTCAAGATTTTAGAGGAGGATCATGCTTGCATTTATTTCTCCCAAAAGGAAGAAAAAATCTAGAGTTTGGCAGTAGTCATCAAAGCAGCCAACCAGATGAATTAAGTGACCCTTGACATCTGTTGAATTACTCTCTCTCTACCAGTACTGGACCTGCTTCTGGAAACACTGCTCATTTGTCCTCGATGAATCAGTTATTAATACATCCTTTCTTAAAGGCAAAATCTCCAACTGATTTTGGCATAATGCATAGCACATATTCAAGAAAATTAAAAGAGATACTTTCAAACCTCTTTCCAGAATTAATCCAACACCCAATAAGTAAGGAACCCTTCAAATTTTAACATCCATTATTGATTACAACTTTCTAGGCATCATCTCTTGCTCTATTCCTTGTAGTATTTATGTCTGCTAGTGAGAAAACTAAGGACAAAGGAAGGAGGTTTTTCTTGGATTTTTCTAAAATACATTGTTATCCCTCAAAACACTGTCTTTCTTACCTCCCCAACACTACTGACATCCATTCACACTGGGAATAAAGTCCTTACTGTAAAGGATTTATGCAACACATTCTTTCCTATTCCAGTCAATGTGGTTAGTCTATACCTGTTTGCCTTCACCTGACACAGACAACAATACACTTGGACAGCAATGTCTCAGGTTCTAATGAATGTCCTTACTTGTCACAAATCCTGAAGACTGACCTCAATGACATAAAGTTCCCTAGGGATGCTATATTGTTAGAATATGGGGATGACTGTGTTCCTTACTCTCCTCAAAATACCTCACAGGAAGAAGTATCTATTTGCTAAAATTTTTAATATGAAAGGGACATAAATTAGCCAAAAAATTGCAGTGTACCCAATCCCAGTTTCAATAATTAGAGTATCTGACATAAAAGCAAGAGGGGTACCTAGGTCTGGTCAATCTTCATGGTGTCACACCACCCTTACCAAAACAAAACAAAACAAAACAAAACACCTAAGCACCAGTTTGAGGTTTTGTTGAGCTACTTGGTTATTGTTGAAACTGAATTCTCAATTACTCTATTATGGACAGATATTTGTATGTTTTACAAAGAATAATAATTCCATCCCAATTTCATGGGAAAAGAAGCAACGTAGCTTTTAAGGCCTTCAAGGAAATTTCGATGAACCCATCTGCTCTTGGATATCCCAATATTCGGATTCTTTTAAAAAGTCCTCTATATGAAATAAAGAAAATGACCCCCAAACTTGAAATCACCATGATGCCTAGGGTACTATAGTTAGCAATGGGACCCTGTGGCACAAGGATATCTGGCCTTAGAGCCATTACAACATTGACCTTTTGGTTAGGACCACAAAGAAAATCATTGTGGGATCCTGTTTAACCATTTTTGTACCTCACACAGTAGAAGCTTTCCAGAGTTGCCATTCCTCAATCTGCCACTTTACCTCCCATGAAGTCCCTCTGATGATCAATCCTTACACAACTCTAAAGCTGTAGTAACCTAACCCTCCTACTCTTCTCCCTCCTGTCACTGAGGAAATCCTTACAGCTGTGTAACCATAACAGATAAAGTTCTGACTCCTCATGGAGATCTACAAGAAGCTACTCTGGGTTTTCTCTTGGTTCACTGAATGGTTCTTATTTGATGGCAACAGTATTGTACTAGGAATGTTGTTACAACTCATTTGATATTGTTGGGGCTATGCATCATTTTCCATAGCTAATTAAGTCAAACAAGCTGAATTATACACTGTTACACAGGTTAATCTTAAACCAAAAGCAAAACAGCCAATATTTATACTGATAGTAGTTATGATTTGGGGCTTCCCAGGTGGCTCTAGTGGTAAAAAATCCACCTGCCAAAAAGGAGACATAAGATATGTGGGTTAGATTTCAGGTTTGGGAAGATCCCCTGGAGGAGGAAATGGCAATCCACTCCAGCATTCTTGCCTGGTAAATCCCATGGACAGAGGAACCTGCCAAGCTACAGTCCTTGGGGTTGCAAAGAGTCAGACATGACTGAGCAACTACACAATACCGAGTTATGATTTTAGAGAAGCTTAGGATTTTAGAATGTTGTGGAAACAATATGTTTTTGTTATTTACAGCAGACATAAAATTAAATGCCATGCCATGTAGGGTCACCTAAAACAGATGGGTCATGATGGAGAGTTCTGACAATACCTGGTCAACTGGAGAAGGGAATGGCAAACCACTTCAGTATTTTTGCCTTGAGGACCCCATGAACAGTATGAAAAGGCAGAAAGATAGGACACTGAAACATGAACTCCCCACATCGGTAGGTGCCCAATATGCTACTGGAGATAGGTGGAGAAATAACTCCAGAAAGAGTGAAGAGACGGAGCCAAAGCAAAAGCAACACCCAGTTGTGGATGTGACTGATGGTGGAAGTAAAGTTTGATGTTGTAAAGAGGAATATTGCATAGGAACCTGGAATGTTCGGTTCACAAGTCAAGGCAAACTGGAAGTGGACAAAAGGAGATGGCAAGAGTGAATATCAATGTTTTAGGAATCAGTGAACTAAAATGGACTGGAATGGGTGAATTTAACTCAGATGACCATTATATCTACTACTGTGGGCAAGAATCCCTTAGAAGAAATGGAGTAGCCACCAGAGGCAACAAAAGAGGCTGAAAAGCACTGCTTGGATGCAGTCCCCAAAATGACAGAATAATCTTTGTTTGTTTCCAAGGCAAACTGTTCAATATCACAGTAATCCAAGTCTATGCCCAACCAGCAATGCTGAAGAAGCTATGTTTGAAAGCTTTTATGAAGACCTACAAGACCTTCTAGAACTAACACCTGAAAAAGATGCCCTTTTCATTATAGGGAACTGGAATACAAAAATAGGAAATCAAGAGATACCTGGAGTAATAGGCAAATTTGGCCTTGGAATACAAAAGCAAGCAGGTCAAAAACTAACAGTTTTGCCAAAAGAACACACTGGTCATAAAGAACACTCTCTTCCAACAACACAAGAGAAGACTCTACACATGGACATCACCAGATGGAAAGATGGAGAAGTTCTATACAGTTAGCAAAAACAAGACCTGGAGCTGACTGTGGCTCAGATCATGAACTCCTTATTGCCAAATTCAGACTTAAACTGAAGAAAGTAGGAAAAACCACCAGGCCATTCAGGTATGACCTAAATCAAATCCCTTACTGTTATACAGTGGAAGTGACAAACAGGTTCAAGGGATTAGATCTGATAGAGTGCCTGAAGAACTATGAATGGAGGTTCATGGCATTGTACAGGAGGCAGTGATAAAAACCATTCTGAAGAAAAAGAAATACAAAAAGGAAAAATGGCTGTCTGAGGAGGCCTTACAAATAAAGAAAAGAAGAGAAGCTAAAGGCAAAAGAGAAAAGGAAAGATATACCCATCTGAATGTAAAGTTCCAAAGAATAGCATGGAGAGATAAGAAAGTTTTCCTCAGTGATCAGTGCAAAGAAATAGAGGAAAACAATAGAATGGGAAAGACTAGAGATTTCTTCAAGAACACTAGGGATACCAAGGGAATATTTCATGCAAAGATGGGCACAAAAAAGGACAGATACTGTATGGACTTAACAGAAGCAGAAGATATTAAGAAGAGGTGGCAAGGATACACCGAAGAACTATACAGAAAATATCTTCATGACCCAGATAACCACAATGGTGTGATCACTCACCTAGAGCCAGACATCCTGGAATGAAAAGTCAAGTGGGCCTTAGAAAGCATCACTACGAACAAAGCTAGTGGAGGTGATGGAATTCTAGTGGAGCTGTTTCAAATCCTGAAAGATGATGCTGTGAAAGTGCTGCATCAACATGCCAGCAAATTTGGAAAACTCAGCAGTGGCTACAGGACTGGAAAACATCAGTTTTCATTCCAATCCCCCAAAAAGGCAATACCAAAGAATGCTTAAACTACCACACAATTGCACTCATCTCACATGCTAGTAAGATAACGCTCAAAATTCTCCAAGTCAGGCTTCAGCAATATATGAACCGTGAAATTCCTGATGTTCAAGCTGGTTTTAGAAAAGGCAGAGGAACCAGAGATCAAATTGCCAACATCCACTGGATCATGGAAAAAGCAAGAGAGTTCCAGAAAAACATCTATTTCTGTTTTATTGACTATGCCAAAGCCTTTGACTGTGTGGATCACAAGAAACTGTGGAAAATTCTGGAAGAGAAGGGAATACAAGACCACCTGATACCTCTTGAGAAACCTGTATGCAGGTCAGGAAGCAACAGTTAGAACTGGACATGGAACAACAGACTGGTTCCAAATAGGAAAGTAGTACGTCAAAGCTGTATATTGTCACCCTGCTTATTTAACTTATATGCAGAGTACATCATGAGAAATGCTGGGCTGGATGAAGCACAAGCTGGAATCAAGATTGCTGAGAGACATATCAATAACTTCAGGTATGCAGATGACACCACCCTTATGGCAGAAAGTGAAGAGGAACTAAAGAGCCTCTTGATGAAAGTGAAAGAGAAGAGTGAAAACATTTTCTTAAAACTTAACATTCATAAAACGAAGATGATGGTATCCAATCCCATCACTTCATGGCAAATAGGTGCATAAACAATGGAAACAGTGTCAGACTTTATTTTCTTGGGCTCCAAAATCAGTGCAGATGGTGACTGCAGTCATGAAATTAAAAGATGCTTGCTCCTTGGAAGAAAAGTTATGACCAACCTAGATAGCATATTGAAAAGCAGAGACATTACTTTGCCAACAAAGGTCCGGCTAGTCAAGGCTATGGTTTTCCAGTGGTTATGTATGGATGTGAGAGTTGGACTGTGAAGAAAGCTGAGTGCCAAAGAATTGATGCTTTTGAATTGTGGTGTTGGAGAAGACTCTTGAGAGTCCCTTGGACTGCAAGGAAATCCAACCAGTCAATCCTAAAGGAAATCAGTCCTGAATATTCATTGGCCGGATTGATGCTGAAGCAATTTGGCCACCTGATATGGTGAACTGTCTCACTAGAAAAGACCCTGATGTTGGAAAAGATTGAAGGCAGAGAAGTTGATAATAGAGGATGAGATGGTTGGATGGCATCACTGACTTGATGTACATGAGTTTGAATAAGCTCTAGGAGTTGGCGATGGACAGATTGGTTCCAAATTGGGAAAGGAGTATGTCAAGGCTGTATATTGTCACCCTGCTTATTTAAGTTATATGCAGAGTTCATCATGTAAAATGCTGGGGTCCTGCAGTCCGTGGGGTACACAAAGAGTCAGACATGATTGAGTGACTGAACTGAACTGATGTTCAGAAATTATTATGTGCAATGCTTTAGTCATATTTGCCATTAAGATTCCCTAGGGCACTTTAACCTGGATTCTCTGGAAACTAAGGGACAATGCACTGCTGATATTTCCACAAGGAAGACTGCCTGTAACAGGGAATCACAATAGCCTATCCTCTGTTGTAATACAAAAGGATATTTACCCAAATGATAATTTAGGAAATCTGGCAAGAGAAGCCCATTATTTCACTTCTGAAAAGGAAAACTAAAATTGGAAATTCAACAATTATTTTTTTCAGAAGAAAAGAAAATTCTGGTTTAGACCAAAACACTCAGTCTTAACTGAAGACTCTATAATTCCCACTCCTCACCACTGAACACCCATGAATCCATTGGTCTACAGATGAAATGATAGCATTCATGGTTCAGTATTGGTGGGAGAACATTGGTGGGGAAATGAAAAAATTTCATTGTCTAATTTGTGCCACTTCTCCAAAATACAATCCAAGGAAACCTGTTTATAAAGCTCCCAAACATTGTGAATGGCCTAATGGACCACTTGAAGTCTGGCAAATGAATTTTACACTACTTCCTCTACCTGATGGATATACAAATGTTTTAGTCATGGTCTGTGTATTTTCACACCTTCCCAGGTGGCTCAGTGGTAAAGAATCCACCTGCAATGCAGGAGCCACAGGAGATGTGGGTTCAATCCCTGAGTTGTGAAAATCCCCTGGAGGAGGAAAAGGCTACCCCTCCAGTATCCTCTCCTGGAAAATCCCATGGACAGAGGAGCCTGGCAGGCTACAGTCCTTACGGTCTCAAAGAGTTGGACGCAACTGAAACAACTTAGCCACACTCACTGCTTCTTTTGGAAAAAATTATCCCAACCCAGGGAACTCCTTTCAGATATCAAAGGGATAGAGGAACTCATTTCGCTGGTCAGGTTCTTCAACAAGTGCATATTTTACAATATATTCACTGTGCTTTCTGCTTTAGTTGAATACACTAACAGCATTATTAAGAAATAATTGGCAAAATTTGTAGAGACCCTTCAAATGCCTTGCCTGAAAGCACTGCTATTAGTCCTAAATCTTAGATCTCCCTCTTTTGGAACTCACAATCTCTCACTCTTTAAGATAGTCACAGAAGCCCAGTGCACTTGACTCTCATTTCTTTTGTCCGGACACTAAAAAAAGGTGAGATGCTCTGGTAATGTAGAGGCCTTATAGCTTTCTTGAAAAATAATCATGTTTCAGATAACACAAAGAGCAACAATAAGAGGAAGAGAAAAGCTTTATTTTTGTATTTCTTTTTCTTTTTTTTATTGGCAGCTATGTAATGTAGATGAATAATTAATTCTATTTTTCTGATTCATAGTTAAAACAAGGCTAAATTTCTACTGTGGTGGGGTCATCATTTCATTATTAAAGTTAATTGATTCATTTTTCTTTTTCATGGGAAGACATTTCATTTTAAAATATAGCAGTGTGTATTGCTCTTTGTATTACCTAATTTAAATAATTTACTTAAAATTACCTAAATAATTTACCTAAATTTAAATAATTTACTTTGTGATGTCAAAAGGACTTCTCTCGATTTTACGGCTCAATTTTCTGGAATATGGTAAGATATCCTACTTTTCATGGCATGATAATACACTTACATAGGAAGAGGAACTTTAGATGAGATGCCCCTTCTATTTGTAGTACCAGAATATTTTACACTGAGAATGCTGTGCTTTATTACTTAGGCAAAACCAACCAAACCATGGGAAACAAAGTTTCTTTCACAGATACTTTACATGGACATAGGTATTGACCACAAGTGCTATTTCTTCTATATCTTACATATTTATATTATTGGCAGCCAATAATATAACATTGATTTTTCCCCAAATTGGCATTTTAGTTAAAAATAATATTTGATTATAAATTAATGATAAAGTTTTCCATGGACCATTAGTCATAATTGTTTACTGCCATGTCAAGCTCCACGAGAGTTATGTGACCACAGGGTGATGGAGACACTGTTCCTGTCCTTTATGGGACAATATTTGTCTAACAGGGGAGATTGTCAAGAAAAAAATAATTTCAGTATATACTGTTATCCTAAAATCCAGCACTCTCACTTCTTGTTTGTTTTTGCTTTTTTGGTGGCCCATTCACGGAATGAATAGCACTCTCACTTTCTTGTATCTATCCAAATGAATTGAAACATTATGTCTGCACAAAAAACATGCACATGGAAGCTTATAGCATCTTTATGTATCATTGCTAAAACTTGGAAGCTGCAAAAATTTCCATCAATATGTGAAAGAATCAATAAATTGGAATGCTATCAAACAACAAAAACACTTTGGAGGAAAACTTAGTGTTTATTATTGAGATAAAGAACCAATCTGAGTCCAACTCTATAACATTTTGGAAAAGGCAAATTCTGAGAACAGTGCAAAAATCAGTTTTTCCCAGGGATTGAAGTGGAAGAGGGATAAACAGGCAGAGTGAAGAATATTTTTGGGGCAATGAAAATAGGCTGTGATGCTGCAATGGTGAATTCATGTTACTGTGTATGCATGCATTCTAGGTCGCTTCAGTTGTGTCTGACACTTTGTGACCCCATGGACTGTAGCCCACAAGGCTCCTCTGTCCATGGGATTCTTCAGGCAAGAATACTGGAGTGGGTTGCCATACCCTCCTCCAGGAGATTTTCCCACCCCAGGGATGGAATATCTTTATATCTTGCACTGGCAGGTAGGTTCTTTACCATTAGTGCCACAAGTGAAGCCCCACACGTTATACATTTGCCAAAACTCACAGAATGCATCAGTTCAGTCATTCAATCATGTCGGACTCTTTGCGACCCCATGAATTGCAGCACGCCAGGCCTCCCTGTCCATCACCAACTTCCGGAGTTCACTCAGACTCACGTCCATTGAGTCCGTGATGCCATCCAGCCATCTCATCCTCTGTTGTCCCCTTCTCCTCCTACCCCCAATCCCTCCCAGCATGAGGGTCTTTTCCAGTGAGTCAACTCTTCGCATGAGGTGGCCAAAGTACTGGAGTTTCCGCTTTAGCATCATTCCTTCCAAAGAAATCCCAAGGCTGATCTCCTTCAGAATGGACTGGTTGGACCTCCTTGCACTCCAAGTTACTCTCAAGAGTCTTCTCCAACACCACAGTTCAAAAGCATCAATTCTTCGGCACTCAGCCTTCTTCACAGTCAAACCCTCACATCCATACATGACCACAGGAAAAACCATAGCCTTGACTAGACGGACCTTAGTCGGCAAAGTTATGTCTCTGCTTTTGAATATGCTGTCTAGGTTGGTCATAACTTTTCTTCCAAGGAGTAAGCGTCTTTTAATTTCATGGCTGCAGTCACCNACAGTCAAAGGCTTTGGCATAGTCAATAAAGAAGAAATAGATGTTTTTCTGGAACTCTCTTGCTTTTTCCATGATCCAGCGGATGTTGGCAATTTGATCTCTGGTTCCTCTGCCTTTTCTAAAACCAGCTTGAACATCAGGAAGTTTACGGTTTAGTATTGCTAAAGCCTGGCTTGGAGAATTTTGAGCATTACTTTACTAGCATGTGAGATGAGTGCAATTGTGTGGTAGTTTGAGCATTCTTTTGCATTGCCTTTCTTTGGAATTGGAATGAAAACTGACCTTTTCCAATCCTGTGGCCACTGCTGAGTTTTCCAAATTTGCTGTCATATTGAGTGCAACACTTTCACAGCATCATCTTTCAGGATTTGAAATAGCTCAACTGGAATTCCATCACCTCCACTAGCTTTGTTCATAGTGATGCTTTCTAAGGCCCCCTTGACTTCACATTCCAGGATGTCTGGCTATAGATGAGTGATCACACCATCGTGATTATCTGGGTCGTGAAGATCTTTTTTGTACAGTTCTTTTGTGTATTCTTGCCACCTCTTCTTAATAGCTTCTGCTTCTGTTAGGTCCAGACCATTTCTGTCCTTTATTGAGCCCATTTTTGCATGAAAATTTCCCTTGGTATCTCTAATTTTCTTGAAGAGATCTCTAGTCTTTCCCATTCTGTTGTTTCCCTCTATTTCTTTGCACTGTTCACTGAAGAAGGCTTTCTTATCTCTTCTTGCTATTCTTTGGAACTCTGCATTCATATGCTTATATCTTTCCTTGTCTCCTTTGCTTTTTGCTTCTCTTCTTTTCACAGCTATTTGTAAGGCCTCCCCAGACAGCACTGGCAGGTAGGTTCTTTACCATTAGTGTCACAAGTGAAGCCCCACATGTTATACATTTGCCAAAACTCACAGAATGCATAACACCAATATAATCTATCTACTTTCGGTGATAATGATGTCTCAGTGTAGGTTCATCAATTATAGCAAACATACCAATCCAGTGGGAAATGTTGATAGCTGGGGAGGCTGTACACGTGGTGGGTGGTGGTGGTGGTCTCTAGGTCATTTCCCACTCTTTCAACCCCATGGACTGTAGTTTGCCAGGCTCTTCTGTCCATGGGATTCTCCAGGCAGGAATGCTGGGGTGGGTTGCCATTTCCTCCTCCAGGGGCTCTTCCTGACCCAGGAATTGAACCTGGTTCTGCTGCATTGCAGGCAGATTCTTTACTGACTGGGCTATGAGGGAAGCCCCATCTGTGGTGGGGGCAGGATTTAAATGGAAACTCTCTTATCTTGTGCTCACTTTTACTTAGAACAGAAAACTTCATTAAAATATACAGTCTACTTTAAAAAGTACAATTGCAATCCTTCCTGCTCTAAAATTTTATTATTCTAAATATTTTTTAAAGAAGAAGTTACTCTTTTTAATAATCTTCAAAATAATTTTTTTTAATTGAGCCTCATTTTCTTTTTAAAAATAACCGATTTATTTAATTTTTGGCTGCATTAGTTCTTCATTGCTGCACACAGGCTTTCTTTAGTTGAGGCCAGTGGAGGCAACTCTTCATTGCAGTGCACAGGCATCTCTTAGTAGTGCCTTCTCTTCTTGGGGAGTATGGGCTCTAGGGCATGCAAGCTTCAGGAGTCTTGGTACATAAGAATAGTTGCTCCACAGTGTGTGGAATCTTCATCCAGAGATAGAACCTGTGTACCCTGCAATGGCAGGTGCATTCTTATCTATTGTAACTCCAGGGAAGTCCCCAAATCAGTTCTTTAAAAGAAATATTTATTTTTGACTGTGCTGGGTCTTCATTGCTGGGTGGGTTTTCTCTAGTTGCAATGAGTAGGGGCTACTTTTTGTTGTGCTGTGTGGACTTCTTGCTGTGGTGGCTTCTCTTGTTGTGGAGCACAGGCTCAAGGTGCTGGGCCTTCAATAGTTGCAGCACACAGGCTCAGTAGTTGAGGTCCCCGGGCTCTAGAGCATAAGCTCAGTAGTTACAGCCCACCAGCTTAGCTGCTCTGAGACATGTGAGATCCTCCCAGACCAGGAATAAAACCTCTGTCCCCTGCATTGGCTGGCGGATTTTTCACCACTAGACCACCGGGGAAGTCCCCCAAATCAGTTTTAAAGACACTTTTCTTTTGAGGCTCTAAATCAAGATAAACATTCCCCCATAAAATATCCACATGCATTATTTAAAAGTACAAAATTGACTTTACAATTTTAAAGGACAATTTATATCTTCTGTATTTATATAAATCATAGCACAAATATTTATACTAGATGAGCTTTTATTTTTTTAATATAAATTTATTTATTTTAATTGGAGGCTAATTACTTTACAATATTGTGTTGGTTTTGCCATAGATCAACATGAATCCGCCACGGGTGTACTCGTGTTCCCATCCTGAACCGCCACCCCCCCACCTCCCTCCCAATACCGTTCCTCTGGGTCATCCCAGTGCACCAGCCCCAAGCATCCTGTATCATGCATCAAACCTAGACTGGTGATCCGTTTCACATATGATTATATACATTTTTCAATGCCATTCTCCCAAATAATCCCCCCCTCACCCTCTCCCATAGAGTCCAAAAGACTGTTTTATACATCTGTGTCTCTTTTGCTGTCTCGCATACAGGGTTATCATTACCATCATTCTAAATTCCATATATATGCATTAGTATACTGTATTGGTGTTTTTCTTTCTGGCTTACATCACTCTGTATAAACGGCTCCAGTTTCATCCTCCTCATTAGAACTGATTCTAATGTATTCTTTTTAATGGCTAAGTAATACTCCATTGTGTATATATACCACAGCTTTCTTATCCATTCGTCTGCTGATGGATATCTAGGTTGCTTCCATGTCCTGGCTATTATAAACAGTGCTGTGATGAACACTGGGGTACATGTGTCTCTTTCGATTCTGGTTTCCTTGGTGTGTACGCCCAGCAGTGGGATTGCTGCCTCGTATGGAAGTTCTATTTCCAGTTTTTTAAGGAATCTCCACATTGTTCTCCATAGTGGCTGTACTAGATTGTATTCCCACCAGCAGTGTAAGAGGCTTCCCTTTTTTCCACACACTCCAGCATTAGACTTTTGGATAGCAGCCATTCTGACTGGCGTGAAATGGTACCTCATTGTGGTTTTGATTTGCATTTCTCTGATCATGAGTGATGTTGAGCATCTTTTCATCTTTGCTAGCCATGTTAAGTCTTCTTTGGAGAAATGTCTGTTTAGTTCTTTGGCCCATTTTTTGATCGGGTCATTTATTTTTCTGGAATTGAGCTGCAGGAGTTGCTTGTATATTTTTGAGATTAATTCTTTGTCCATTGCTTCATTTGCTATTATTTTCTCCCATTCTGANTCTGCCAGCATTCAGAAGTTGTTTTGTGGAGTTTGCTCAGCGTTGAAATGTTTTTTTGAGGAATTTGTGAGGGAGAAAGTAATCTCCTCGTCTTAATCCTCCGCCATCTTCCCCCCTTTGTCTGGAAGTTTTGACCACAGCAATCAGGGCAGAAAAATAAATAAAAGGAATACAAATTAGAAAAGAAGAAGTAAAGTTCTCACCGTTTGCAGATAACATGATCGTCTACATAGAAAACCCTAAAGACTCCACCAGAATATTACTAGAGCTAATCAATGAATATAGTAAAGTTGCAGGATATAAAATCAACACACAAAAATCAATTTCATTCCTTTACACTAACAATGAGAAAACAGAAAGACAAATTAAGGAAACAATTCCATTCACCACTGCAGTGAAAAGAATGAAATACTTAGGAATATACCTACCTAAAGAAACAAAGACCTATATATAGAAAACTATAAAACATTGGTGAAAGAAATCAAAGAGGACACTAATAGATGGAGAAATATACCATGTTCATGGATCAGAAGAATCAATATAGTGAAAATGAGTATACTACCCAAATCAATCTACAGATTCAATGCAATCCCTATCAAGCTACCAACGGTATTTTTCACAGGGCTAGAACAAGTAATTTCACAATTTGTATGGAAATACAAAAAACCTCGAATAGCCAAAGCAATTTTGAGAAAGAAGAATGGAACTAGAGGAATCAACCTGCCTGACTTCAGGCTCTACTACAAAGCCACAGTCATCAAGACAGTATGGTACTGGCATAAAGACAGTACTGAATTCCAGTACTTTGACCACCTCATGAGAAGAGTTGACTCACTGGAAAAGACTCTGATGTTGGGAGGGATTGGGGGCAGGAGGAAAAGGAGACGACAGAGGATGAAATGAGATGGCTGGATGGCATCACCGACTTGATGGACGTGAGTTTGAGTGAACTCCGGGAGATGGTGATGGACAGGGAGGCCTGGCGTGCTGCGATTCATGGGGTCACAAAGAGTCAGACACGACTGAGCGACCGAACTGAACTGAGCTGAACTGAAGAGTGTTGCTGGATTCTTTTGGTCAGCTTCTTCCAATGCTGTTGCTTTCTCCCTCAGACCTTGTGGATTTGGGTCCCAAGGCTTCCACATAGGCATTTCTTTTTTTTGTTTTGTTTTGTTTTAATTTTTAATTTATTTATTTTTGGTTACACTGGGTCTTTGTTGCTGCACGTGGGCTTTCTGTAGTTGCAGTGAGCAGGGGCTACTCTTTGTTGTGGTGAGAGACAGTGGCCTCTCTTGTTGTGGAGATGGGCTCTAGGCATGAAAGCTTCAGTAGTTAGGGACCACAGGCCCTAAAGCATGAGTTGTTGCACATAGGCTTAGTTGTTCCACTGCATGTGCAATCTTCCCAAATCAGGGATCAAACCCAAGTCCTCTGCATTGGCAGGCAGACTCCTATCCACTCTGCCAACAGGGAAGTCCCATATTGGCATTTCTTGGCTTCAAAACAAACCAGGTTAAGTGAATGTGTATCAAGGTGCCATCCATAAGAGGGACAGTAATGATTGGGACCCAGTCTTATTCAGGGTTTTCAAGGGAAGGAACTGAAGTGCTATGAACTTTGCCAAGACTGTCCCTTTCCTCATCTCAGAGCCATCAGCCCACTCCCGGGTCTATCAGGCTTCCCCATTCATGAGTCTGTTGTTTTTGTTCCTGCCATGAGCCCAATTTCCCATAGATACCCTGTTTTCTTCCTCTCAGTGGTTCTCTGTGAGTAGAATGAGCCTCTTCCTCCATGTGGACCTGAGGAGGATATGGATCTCTTCCTAGCTTCTCTCCTTGTTGCTTGTCCTTGCCCAGAGATGGCTGTGCACCCAGTGCAGAGGTAGAGAGACCAAGCACCTCTTGGTTGTGATCCACTAAGCTACGCTAAACCCTTCCTTACTGTTGTCTAGGTTCCTTCCTTCAGCCTTGTGAAAGGATCCTGGGCTCTGATGACCCCACAGTCCTCTTGTTATCCTTCCCTTGATTTGACCCAAAGGCCAGGGAAGTAGAACCCCATCTCTACTGGTGGGGCTGGAGGGAGTATGGCCAAATTCCCTGGCCTGTGCTTTAACCAGGACCTACCCTCCCTCCTTGTCCAACAGGCAGTAGACCCGATGTTAGCTCCCATGTTGCTCCCCAGGCTGCCACCAACATGCTTGGCCTGAGCCCTGCCCTCACTCTGCCCAAGCCCAGCATCCCAGTGGGAACTCCAAACCAAGCTCGCATTCTGCCCTCACACAGATGGAGCCCGGACTCCAAGCTACATCCTGGTACCAGATGAGGGATCTGCCTGGGTATCCATCCAGGATGCCAGAATCTTTCAACCAAACAGGCAGACCTGTTCTGGGAGGCTGTCTAGGGGCAGCTCCCAAGCTTGCTCTCTATGGCTCAGAGACACTCAGGTGCTTACACACACCTGTGATTAGTGACATAGCAGATATCACAGTCAGCTTTCAAAGGGAAACTCGAGGATGGGTTCAAGCCTCTGCTCACCCTGGACCCATCCCTCCCTGCCGTGGAGACCCCTCTGTCTCACTGGTCCCCACAGTTCCATCACATTCTCACCTGTAGACCTCGTTTGTGGAGCTAATTCTGTTGGTCTTGACTTGCCATTTGCTTTGTTTTCTTTCAGTCTTCCTCAGGTATTCATTTTGGAGATCCTGAATCACATGAAAAAGAAAATTATGTCACATACAGATGTCCCCCTTGCACTTTCTTCTCCAAGTGGAGGTGATGGGGCTTCCATGATCACTCATCAAACCAATAAGCACCCTCTTTTTTGCACAAACTGGTATCCCAGGATGAGACACTGACCATCCACTGCCGAGATGACATATTGTATTGTAACCACCAAACTTGCTAAGAAACTATATCTTAGTTCTTTTAAAACACAATAAAGAAATAATAATAACTACTGGTACAATGGTAATCATGATATAATACATAAGTGTATCAAAACACCATGTTGTACATCTTAAATTGAAATTATATTATATTTTAAACTTATTACAAGGAAAAAAGAAATGCAAAAAGTATCATCAATATCAAAACAGATCTGGCAGAAGTTTTCCATGAGTTGGAAGACACTAAGATGAAAATATCCACTCAGAGAGAAAAAAAGAAACAGTGAAGAATGGCTATGTGATCTACAGGATAAAATGAAACAAAACATTCTGTGAATTATGAAATCTTAGAAGGAAAAAATAGAGACAAAAGGCTTACTTAAAGAAACAGTGGCTGAGAACTTTCCAAATCAGGGGAGAGATTTGAACATCGTAGTTCATGAGCTCATAGGAAACCAGATAAACTCAAATAATCATCTCAAGTGTCTTTTCTGACCACAAAGCTATAAGATTAGACAGAAATTACAGGAGAAAAACCATAAGAAACATGAACACATGGAGGCTAAGCAATACACTTCTGAATAACAAAGGGGTCACTGAAGAAATCAAAGAGAAAATTAAAAAATACCTAGAAGCAAATGATAATGAAAATACAGCTCAAACCCTATGGGCTGTAGTAAAAGTAGTTCTAAGAGGGACATTTATAGCGATATGAGCCTACCGCAAAAAAAAAACAAGAGAAACATCAAATAAACAACCTAACCTTACAACTAAAGCAACTAGAAAAAGAAGAACCAAAAATCCCCAAAGTTAGTAGAAGGAAAGAAATCATAAAGATCAGAGCACATATAAATGAAAAATAAATGAAAGAGACAATAGCAAAGATCAATAAAACTAAAAGCTGGTTGTCTGAGAAGCTAAACAAAATTTACAAACCATTAGCCAGACTCATCAAGGAAAAAAGGGAGAAGATTCAAATCAATAAAATTAGAAATGAAAAGGGAGAAGTTACAACTGGCAACACAGAACTACAAAGGATCATAAGAGACTACTACAAGCAACTATATGGCATTAAAATGGACAATGTGGAAGAAGTGGGCAAATTCTTAGAAAGGTATAACTTTCCAAAACTGAACCAGGAAAAAGTAGAATATATGAATCGGCCAATCACATTAAAAACTGTATTTAAAATCTTCTAACAAAGAAGAACCAAGGGCCAGATGGCTTTGCAGCTGAATTCTACCAAAAATTTAGAGAAGAACTAATACCTATCCTGCTCAAATTCTTCCAGAAAGTTGCAGAGGAAGGAAAACTTCCGAACCTATTTTATGATGTCACCATCAAACTGATATCAAAACCAGACAAAGGTGCTACCAAAAAAAAAAAAGAAAGAAAGAAAGAAAGAAACTACAGGCCAATATCACTGATGAACATAGATACAAAAGTCTTCAACAAAATTCTAGCAAACAGAATCAAACAGCACATTAGAAGTATCATACATCATGATCAAGTGGTCTTTATCCCAGGGATGCCAGGATTCTTCAGTATATGCAAATCACTCAGTGTGACACACTTTATTAACAAATTGAAAGCTAAAACCATATGCAGAGAAAGCTTTTGAGGAAATTCAATACCCATTTATGATAAAACTCTCCAGGAAGTAGGCATAGAAGAAAAATATCTCAACATAACAAAGGCCATATACAATAAATCCACAACAAGCATTATTCTCAATGGTGAAAAGCTGAAAGCATTTCCTCTAAGATCAGGAATAAGACAAGGATGCTCACTCTCACCACTGTTATTCAACACAGTTTTGGAAGTCCTAGCCACAGCAATCAGAGAAGAAAAAGAAATAAAAGGAATCCATATTGGAAAAGAAGAAGCAAAACTCTCACTGTTTGCAGATGACATGATACTATACATAGAAAACCCTAAAGATGGCATCAGAAAATTACTAGAACTAATCAATGAATATAGTAAAGTCACAGGATATAAAATTAATGCACAGAAATCCCTTGTACTTTTATACACTAACAAGGAAAAATCAGAAAGAGAAATTAAGAAAACAATCCCATTCACTACTGCAACAAAAAGGATAAAATGCATAGGAATATATCTACCTAAAGAGACAAAAGACCAGTATGCAGAAAACTGTAAGACACTGATGAAAGAAATCAAAGATGGCACAAACAGATGGAGAGATATACTATTTTCTTGGGTTGGAAGAATCAGTATAGTGAAAACTGAGTATACCACCCAAAGCAATCTATAGATGCAATCACTATCAAACTACCAATGGTATTTTCCCCAGAACTAGAAAAACAAATTTCACAATTTGTATGGAAGCACAAAAGACCCTGAATAGCAAAAGTAATCTTGAGAAAGAAGAATGCAGTTAAAGGAATTAACCTTCCTGACTTCAGGCAATACTGCAAAGTTACAATCATCAAGACAGTATGATAGTTGCACAAAAAAGGAAATGTAGACCAATGGAACAAGATACAAAGCCCTGAGATAAATCTAGTCACCTATGGGCACCTTTGGGCACCTTATCTTTGACCAAGGAGGCAAGAATATACAATGGAGAAAAGATAGTCTTTTCAATAAGTGATGCTGGGAAAACTAGATCATTCTTTAATATCATACACAAAAATAAGTTTGAAATGAATTAAAGAAATGAATGTGAGATGAGACACTATAAAACTCCTAGAGGAAAACATAGGCAGAACACCCTTTGACATAAATTGCAGCAATATCTTCTTCTATCCATCTCCCAGAATAATGGAAATAAAAACAACAATACACAAATGGGACCTATTTAAACTCAACAGCTTTTGCACAGAAAAGGAAAGAATAAATCAAATGAAAAGACAACCCAAAGACTGGGAGAAAATATTTGCAAATGATGTGATTAACAAGGGATTCAGTTCAGTTCAGTTCAGTCGTTCAGTTGTGTCCAACTCTTTGCAACCCCATGAATTGCAGTACGCCAGGCCTCCCTGTCAATTCACCAACTCCCGGAGTTTACTAAAACTCATGTCCATCGAGTTGGTGATGCCATCCAACCTTCTTATCCTCTGTCGTCCCCTTCTCCTCCTGCCCCCAATCCTCCCAGCATCAGAGTCTTTTCCAATGAGTCAACTCTTTGCATGAGGTGGCCAAAGTATTGGAGTTTCAGCTTCAGCATCAGTCCAGTGAACACCCAGGACTGATCTCCTTTAGGATGGACTGGTTGGATCTCCTTGCAGTCCAAGGGACTCTCAAGAGTCTTCTCCAACACCACAGTTCAAAAGCATCAATTCTTTGGAGCTCAGCTTTCTTCACAGTCCAACTCTCACATCCATACATGACTACTGGAAAAACCATAGCCTTGACTAGACAGACCGTTGTTGGCAAAGTAGTGTCTCTGGCTTTTGAATATGCTCTCTAGGTTGGTCATAACTTTCCTTCCAAGGGATTAGTCCCCCAAATTTACAAACCGCTCATGATGCTTAACAGCATCAAAACAAACAGCCCAATCAGCAAATGAGCAGAAGACCTAAATAGACATATATCCAAAGAAGATATACAAGTGACCAAGAGGCACATGAAAAGATGTTCAGCATCACTAATTATTAGAGAAGTGCAAATCAAAACTACAATGAGATATCACCTCATATCAGCTAGAATGGCTATCATCAAAAAATCCACGAACAAAAAATGTTGCAGAGTTTGTGGAGAGAAGGGAACCCTCCTACACTGTTGGTGGAAATAGAAACTGATACAGCCACTATGGAAAACAGTATTGAGGTTCCTTGAAAAACTAAAGGTAGTGTTACCATATGACCCTGCAATTCCACTTCTGTATATATATCCAGAGGAAAAGAAAACATGATCCAAAAGGATACGTGTACTCTGGCGTTCATTGCAGCACTGTTTACAACAGTCAAGACATGGAAGTAACCATTGACAAAGGAAGTGGTAAAGAAGATGTGGTATGTATATACAATGGAATATCACTCATCCACTAAAAAGAATGAAAGAATGTAATTTGCAACAACATGGTTGGACCTAGAGAGTATCATACTGAGTGAAGTTAACTCAGAGAAAGAGAAATTTCTTATGATATCCCTTATATGTAGAATCTAAAAAGAAATGATATGAATGAACTTATAAAAAAGAAAAAAAGAGAAAAGACTCACAGATTGAGAGAATGAACTTACGGTTGCCAGGGGAAAGGATGGGGGGAAGGGATAGTTGGGGTGTTTGGGATGGACATGTACACACTACTATATTTAAAATGGATAACCAACAAGGACGTTCTGTATAGCACATGGAACTGTGATCAATGTTATGTGGCAGCCTGGATAGGAGGGGAGTTTGGAGGAGAATGGATACATGTATGTGTATGGCTGAATGCTTTCGCTGTTCACCTGAAACTATTGCTTGCTCCTTGAAAGAAGGAGCTATGACCAAACTATACAGCATATTAAAACCAGAGACATTACTTTGCCAACAAAGGTCCATCTAGTCAAGGCTATGTTTTTTCCAGTAGTCATGCGTGGATGTGAGAGTTGGACCATAAAGAAAGCTGAGCACTGAATAATTGATACTTCAGAACTGTGGTGTTGGAGAAGACTCTCGAGAGCCCCTTGGACTGCAAGGAGACCCAACCAGTCCATTCTAAAGGAAATCAGTCCTGAATTGGACTGATGCTGAAGCTGAGGCTCCAATACTTTGCCCATCCAAAACTTTGCCCATCTGATGAGAAGCAATTATTCGTTGGATAAAAGACCCTGATGTTGAGAAAAATTGAAGGCAGGAGGAGAAGGGGACAGCAAGGGATGAGATGGTTGGATGGCATTACCGACTCAATGGACATGAGTCTGAGCAAGCTCCAGGAGGTGGTGATGGACAGGGAAGCTTGGAGTGCTGCATTCCATGGGGTCGCAAAGGGTCGGACACGACTGAGTGACTGAACTGAACTGAAACTATTGCAGCTTTGTTTATTTTATTTTATTTTATTTTACTTTACAATACTGTATTGGTTTTGCCATACATTGACATGAATCCACCACGGGTGTACATGAGTTCCCAATCCTGAACCGCCCTCCCACCTCTCTCAACTATTACTTTTCAAAAAAACAAAAAGACCCTAATTTTAAAGCAAATGCCATATATGTTTTTTTTGTGGTTGTTTTTTTTTTTTTAATAATTCTTGTGACTTTTTTTTTCTTCTTCTTTTCTTTAATATTGTATTTTTGAAAATCAACCTCTTCTCTAGATTTTTAATCTTTGCTTTTTGGTATTTGTTATTGATTTTGTACCTTTAAAAACCCATTCTTCAGTACCCATTTTTTACTTGAGAGTGAGATTACTTGCTTGACCGCTCTCTCCTCCTTTGGACTCTCCCTTTTTCTCCACCAGGTTGCCTCTGTCTCCTCCCTCCCCCTTCTCTTCTCTACCCAACTCGGTGAATCTCTGTGTGTTCCAGACAGCGGAGAACACTTAGGGAACTGATTACTGGCTGGATCTGTCTCTCTCCTTTTCATTTCCCTCTTTTATCCTCTTGGCCACCTCTGTCTCCTTCCTCCCTCTCCTCTTCTCTGTATAACTCCATGAACATCTCTGAGCAGTCCAGACTGTGGAGCGCACATAAGGAAGTGATTACTGGCTAGCTCACTCTCTCCTCTTTTGATCCCACCTCATCTCATTTGGGTCACCTCCAACTCCCCCCTCCCTCTTCTCTTCTTCATGTAACTCTGTGAACCTCTCTGGGTGTTCCTCAATGTGGAGAAACTTTTTTCATCTTTAACCTAGATGTTTTATCATCGGTGCTGTATAGATGGAGAAGTCTTGAGGCTACTGTAAAAATAATATTGCAGCATTGTTAATTGGCCATACCCCAATACAAAATAAAAAGTTTTTTTTTTTAAAGAAAAACATCTACCTTTTTATATCACTAGGAAAATAAAGTCACTGAGACAAATTTATTAGGCAGAACCACCAGTGGTAAAGAAGTAAATGTTTGCAAGTTCTAAATACTTGAAATTTCAGCAAGAAAAGAGGACACATCTGCTAACCTGCTTCACGATATTTACCTGAGAATGTGCCACTTATTTCTCTTCCTCCATTTCTAGGTTTCTTTCTCAGGCCATATTGTGCAGCTAAATTACACCCGTACCTCTTTGAAGGTGTCAGCACAGACCCTTCACCTGCTACCCTCTCCCTCAGAGGTAGAAGGCCCATAACGTGCAGAAAAGGTCATTCCCTTCTGTTCTTTATCACCTGAGAGATTCAAGGAAAAAATGAGTTCCTACTTTAAAAAAACTTATTTTCTCCTGCTTGTTTTCACATACCCTGCTTTCCCATAGTCAATCACTAATTTTGCTACAGCAACTGGGAATGTGAATTGCAAGAATCTAACCCTCTCACACAGGTTCTCTTTCTTACCTTTCCTTGAACCAAAGATTGCACTCAACTGTCACACCAGAGGTATATTTGAGAGCCATTTTGCTTACCTGTGGCTTAACCCTGGAATTGCCTGGAGCATGTAGTTTAAAAATTATTTTTAATCTATGGTAATCATATTGTTCACCTGAAACAATGTCTGCAAAACTTGAATCAAGTATTATTGTAGGTCAACTACAACTTGTCGGTCAATTACATCTCATTTAAAAAAAAAGTGTGCTTGGGCAGAATCTGTGAAGGTGGTCACAGGGGATAGTGGTTATTAAAACTCACTAGATCATCTTTATTGTAAGTTTAGAGTGATAAGCATGTATGTAAATCTTGCCTCTCAAATTTTAATATTCATACAAAGCTTTCAGGAAGCATGAAAGATATTGCGGTTTGCAGGTTTGGAGTGGGGTCCATGAATTGGCATCTTTATCAAGTTTCTTCCTTGTGATTATGCTTCTCCCAGACCTGTTTTCAGTAGCACGACCCTAGAGAAGCCAGGCGCACCACATTTCAGCCCCTTCCAACAACCATGTTATGCAACATGCTACTATTGGTTCTACTAAAGACCACCGTAACCATTTTGAAGGATCACATGTTTGACTGGTACTTTAAAGTTTACAGAAGTTTAATAAAGGCTGTGACATGTTGATAAATCTCTACTTGGAAAACAACATGTATATAGTCATTAGCACAATGATTATTGAGCATCTGCCACGTGTTTACAAGTAGGTTATGTTGCACTGGAACCAGGTAGTCAATGAGTTCTTGCTATTTAACTTAGTTCAATTTCAGGTTACCAAAATCTGGAGAGATTATTTTAGACAGGCAAAGTTTCATTATATCAAGTTATTTTCCTTGCTGGCAAATTTGCAACAGTCATAAGCTCTTATTTGACCTCTAATAAATGTAAGTGCAATGGAAGTGTTAAAGTTAACAAACCAGAAAGTTTAAACTATACCACACATCAATTCAGTTTCTCAGATCTGTTTCTCAGATCATGAGGATCAGAAATTCATTTGGCTGATTTCCTAAATATTAGGAAGTATTTAATTCATAAGCACTTACTTTTGAATCAGGTGAATAGAATTTATTTACAAGTCAACTCAGCAGTATTATAACTGAAAATGATCCAGTTCTGGAGAATGAAACTCAAGGAGCTGCATTCAAGAAACAAATTTGAGTTTCCCACAGCTGGCACACTTACACCCAAGATAAATGCCACCATACACACAAAGAACAACATCTAATTCCTGCAGGGCTAAACCAAAAGGGTGAAATTCAACAATTTCTTCAAATGTTTCAAGCAAACACCCTTCTTTCTAAGAACAAACAATATGCAAATAGAAAAATAAGTAATCACGACAGCATATGTTGTGGAATTCACCTGGCAAATACAAAACTAAACCAAAAAAATGGAATCTGAAAAATGATACAAATGAACATATGTACAAAACAGAAATAGACTCACAGACATAGAAAACAAACTCACGGGGCTTCCCTGGTGGTCCAGTGGTTAAGAATCTGCCTTCCGATGCAGGGGACAGGGGTTCAATCCCTGGTCAGGGAACCAAGATCCCATATGCTGTGGGGTAACTGAGCCCATGAGCTGCAATGAGGATGCATCACAGCCAAAATAAACAGCAACAACAATAAGAAAAACTTACGGTTACCAAAGGGGGAAGGGGGCGAGGGATAAAGTAGGAGTTTGGGATNATTCAATATCTTGTAATAATATACATATCTTATATATATATAATATTTATAAATATATAATATCTACAAATACATACATATATATAACTGAATCACTGTGCTGGTGGTCACCTGAAGCTAACACAATATTGTAAATTAACTACATTTATTACAATAAAAAAATTTTAAAAATAAATAAATAAAAATGAAAGTTGAACCTGAGATTCCAGAAATACAAGCCTCTCTGCTCTGAGAAGGGCCATGACAGTGACACGGATGCATGTGCTGTCCCTGCAGACATTCAAACTGCAAACTGGGAAATTTGTTGGATTGCCAGTGCTGTCTTCATTCTGCCACCTCAAGATTATTTATTCAGCTCTTTGAGTTCTTGCTGGATGTCAGCAAAGATTCAGCCCCCTCAGTAACTAAGGGCTATGTAATCAACTGAGGGAGCTATATAATCAACCCATTTCACAGATGAAGAAAGTGAAGCCTGGAGAGGTAGTCACTTGGTCAGGGTTTCTGAGACAGAAAGAGTTTAGATACAGGATATATTAATCTACAACCTGTACTTTCGGAATCTAGCACCAACCATCATGCCCTCTGGCCTTGGGAATAACCAGAAAATAGTCTTATAATCATCTGAGTGGATTTTCAAGTTGAGCATAGCTTATATACTAAAAAGACGAAATCACATGTGCATTGCGTCGGGAACCAGCACACATAGGAAATAGGACATTACCAAAAGTCTGGGCACCCCCTGATGCACTGATTTCAGCTTACGGTCCTCTCTTAGCCAAGGGAAGCCAGTTTTCTCACTTTGGAATTAATTTTGCTTGTTGTTGAAATTGATTTAAGTGGGACAATACATAATGCTCTCCTTTAGGTCTGTCTTCTTTCTTTATGCTTATGAAAACCATACCTACTCTTCAAAGTGGCTGTAGCTCAGTTTAGTTATGAATAATATTCTATTTAAAAATGCACACCATAGAAAAAAATTAAATCAATATAGATCAAAGAGCTAAATGTGACACACAGAGGTATAAAACTCCTAGAAGGAAACACAGCAGGAAATCTTCATGACATTGCATTTGGCAAGGACTTCCTAGATATGAAAACATAAACACAAGAAACAGAAATAAAAATAGGCAACATGGACTGTTTCAAAGCTAAAACTTCTGAGCATCAGAGCACACAATAGACAGAGTGAAAAAGCAACAACCTATGGAATCAGAGAAGATACTTGCCCTCATATATCTTGTTAAGGACTGAAAGACATGAAGAGCTGCTACCATGGATCCTGCTCCTCAACATGTAGCCAGCTGACCTGGGACCCATAGGGCCCTGCTGTCAGTTGTCCCAGACCTGTCCACCAGTGGTCAGCAGGCTGGAGGCTGGGTCCATGCTGTCCCTGGAGGACTCGGCTGGGGAAGGAGGGGAAGAAGGTGTCAAACATTTTAAATTTTTTTGCAAAACGTGACTTGTACAGGCAGGTTGTTTGCAGATTTTGATAAAGAGCATCCTGCACGTGAGTTAATGTGGAGTGGGGCCTGCATCCCTTCCCAGTCCTGGAGGACTGAAAACATGTTTCATGCTCTCCTTCAGGAGGTGGTTGCCCTAAGTCTCCTCCCAGAAGCCTCTCTCATTGCCTCCCCGCACCTAGATCCTTTGCCCCCACCTTCGCCCATCCATCTGAGAACATGGAGCCCACCCAGCCCTGAGCAGGTGGCTCCCTACTGAACTTTGTCAACATCCACCCAGGACCAGACACTGAGCTGGGTTTTGCTGATGCTTCCTGTGAAGTGACAGGTACTGACAGAAGCACATGTGAGGATATGGAGATATTCTACCTACAAAACACAGTCCACTCTCAACTGACTGGCACTGCCTGGCCAGGAGGTGGGGCTGCTCTTATGGGTCATTAGGTGGATGGCTAGGGAGTTTCTTAAGGGCTTCTCCCCTTCTGCCAGCTGGGCAGAGGCCCCAGGAGAAGAAGGAGGGTTTGGTTTTATTTTTATTTATTTTAAAAATTCCACCAGATAAGAGTTTATGATAAAAAATCCAAAATCGCATAAGGATATAAAATATCATAAGCAAGTCAGCTGAAGTAACAAACAGCATAATCAGACCAACAAGGATTCTAGAGTCATTATCAGCATTAAAGTATAAAATGATGTGTAGTATGTTTTTACACAGAAGGAAATAACAGCAAAAGAGAGAAATACGATTCATAAAAAATGATCATGAAACAAAAGGGGGAAATAGAATTACTCAGAGTTTAAAACTTAATAAACATGTTAAGAGCAGTGTAGACATATAAAGCAGAAGACCTTGAAAGAGGTATGTATGCATCTTGCAGAAGGAGTCTCTATAGATGTTATTTGCATAACCTGTCTAAATTATCAAAAATAGGGAAGAAACTGCATGGGAGGACAAGCAGGGATACCCTAGAAGCAAAGACCTTTCAGAACCTATTTCAAGTTTGTGACAACACCCTTGAGTTAGAATTCTTGAAAGGTGATAGAGAAGGAAGTGGGAAACAGCCTTGGGTCGATAGGGGTTTGAGGCTGAGTCACAACTTATGGGACCTAAAGCATAGGCTTATATAGTTTGGGGTGGTGCTTTTTAAGAAAAAAGTACCCAGTTTTGTGTGGGATCTAAGAAGGGGCTGAACAAGTGAGGGTCTTGTGGTTTCAGCCTCTGTAGCTTCCCAAGAAACATGCCTCTGGCGATGAGTTAAACCCAAGGTTTTAGCGAACAAAACCTTTGCCTGAGTATCTCCTCTGTCCTAGTAGACTGTTTGTACCTCGACCTGGTCACCTCTCCCCTAAATGGTACACTGGCCCCAATGGCCTATGTGACCTTCACCCAGTGACCTCTCCTCTCTGGATTACCACCCTCCCCACAATGGTGCATTTAAAAGCCTTGTTCGTGTGCAATAAAAAGATGGTGACAGCACTGAGGATTCCTTTCCAAGGTAAGATGAAAGGTGAGAGGTTGTTTGGAGGTTGTACCATATTTCCATGCTGTTGTGACTCAGGCTCCCGTTAAGCCTTACGCTTGTTACCTGACCAATGTGTCTCTTATTTTTGTTTCAAAGCTCACTCAGTATCATGCAAAGATGCCAGGACCATGAGAAAACCTCTCATTTGATGGGAGCATCCTCCTGCCTATTGGCTGCAGTCTCCCCCACCCCCACCTGATCCTCACTATTCTGGGCTTTACTGTGTGTGCCCATGCACCCATAGGCATGTATTGGGGGGAGCAAACAAACTCTTAGGGCTTCTCTTTCTGTGGACCTCTTCCCTCCTGAATTAGCGCTGAACACACAGACATACAAAGGTCTCAGAGCCCAAGTGCCCAGGAAAAGCGGTCACAGATGTCCACTACTTCCTCCAGGGCAGTGGAGCATCCTGGGATCTAAAGTGCCTTGCTTTGATGGCTTGGTGCTAGCTCCATTGTGACCCACCCCCATCAAAATCAAGTCAGTTTCAGGTCCAGCTTGACCCAGGGCCTCAGATTATGACATCAGGAGTTACCTTAGCTCTGCTTCCCATGTTGGCCTTGCTCTTTGGTCAGTTAGTGGATGTAGTGGCCCTGAAAGCCTCTCAGAGGGGAGAGAATGTCTCATTCACAAGAGCTCTGTTGCACAGCCACAAAAGCTCTCTGGCACAGCTTTCTTGGGACCAGGTCACATGTCTACCCTCAAACAGGTTAGTGAGATCAAAGGAGATAAAATCTGTTCATTGCCCAGATCTAGGTTATATGCTCAAGTTTTGATTCTGATATTATAGAGAGTTAACTTTCCCCAAACCACATGAGTAGGAAAGGCTGATGGTGGTGGTTCTTCACAGAAAAAAAGATGGAGAGACAGAGATCAGGCAAGAGAAGTAGTTGCAGATGACCACTACCTTACCCAGGGCAGTAGAGCATTCTAGAATCTAAAGGGATAAGTTCACCTCACACCAAGCAGCAAGCCCAACCCAAACCCTAAGTGCCACACATAAGTCAAGGGCCTTGGGGTCTGGAGTTGAGAGCCAAATGGAGACAAGGCCCGAGGCAAGAAGAGCAGAAACAAGAACAGGCTGTGCTGCCAGGGCTGCTGGCCTGGGAGGCTGAGGTCTGGCCAGAGACACAGCTGTCCAGGGGCTGTGTTAGCATGGAGTTGAGACTCTCACATGAAAGAGCAGGCAGGATGAGGGCCTCTGGGGGAGTCTTGCATGGAGCTTGATAGAAATGAAGCATCTCAGGCCTCACTCCAGAATATCCTGCATTGGAGCCTGAATTTTCATCAGATTCCCAGATGATTCATATGCAATGCTCATCTTGAAGACATGTCTCTTGTTTCATGGCCTTCACGTTCAGGGGTTGTGGGACTTATGTCAGGTTTTTAGTCAAACTTTCTTGAGTGTAGTGTGTCCGTTTTAATGGAGCAGCCTTAAGCATATTCATGCTCCATCATGGAGCCAATATTTCTACTTCTGAGATATTACTGAACAAAATCACCAGAGTCAGGAACAAGGAATGTTATGCATGGAGATGCTCATCGCACTATTTTATAATCAGAAACTCTTGCCTATCCACAAATAGGAAAGAATGAAGTAAGTTATGGCACCTTATATAAGACTAATATGCTACTGTTTGAAATATTGGTTTAGAAGAAATCTATAGTGAATACACAGGGAATGTAGTGATAAACAAGATAGACCCAGTGCCTGCACTCTTGAACCTGACATTCAGTAGGGGAAGACAGACAGTAAGCTAGTGGACAAATGAGATATTTCAGATTGTGACAAGTGCATAGAAGGAAGGAGGGGGTAATGTGGTAGAGAAACATGAGTGGATTATGGAGGGTTACTTAGACAGGGAAACAGTGAAAGCCTGTTTCAGGAACTAGAATTTAAAATGAAGTCCAAAAGTTGAGAGGGAGTCAGCCAAATGAACAGTCAGGCAAGATTTTCGAGGTAAAAGGAACAAGAATTAACAAGATGCTGGGATTGAGAAGCTTGGTTAGTAGAGGGAAATAATGGAAGGTGTGTGGCTGGAGTGGGATAAGCCAGAGGAAGCTTGAAGCTGAGGAGGGCGGAGCAGTGAGTGAGACCAGACCCCTCAGGCCCCCGGACTGTGAGTAAAGTTGGATTTTGTTCTAAGGGCTGAGTGTTACAAGAGTACATGGAGAGGGGGAGAGATATCAATAAGATGGCAAAATAGGAGGCCCCAGCCCTTATTCCTCCACAGAAATACTGATATGACAACCATCCACAGACAAAAATATCTTTCTGAGAGCTCTGGAGTACAGTTGAGAGGTTCCAGCACTCCATGAACCACAAAACGTAAGGCCAGCCACACTGAAAGTGTAGAAAGAGCGATGTCAGTTTGCTTATATCATCCCTCACTGAGGCTGACAAAATTCGGAGCCCAAGAGATTCCCCAGCCCACAACTTCTCCCACAGGATAAAGACAGAAAAGATGAGTCTGGCTCCCCCATTTTTTTAGGGCAATGTCTAAAATCTCTACTTCTCTTGATGCACACAGAACACTGAAGAAACCACCATTTCTGGATTATCTGGGAGCAACAAAGAACAAAGAAAAGGGTAGAGGTTCATAACAACCAACATATACACCCCAGAGCCACAAATCCCCTACGATGGTGCCTGAAACACCCCCACTGATGGCATATGGACCTCAGCAGCCACTGAAGACCTCAACAACCAACTTGACTCTGCAGGACTTGGAGAAGGTGCACAACTCTGAGACTGCTCTTCAGAAGGGTGGGGTAGATTGGGATTGAGCTCATTGTCCTTGCAACTCAGTGTACTGCCCTGTGAAGAAGGGGCATGTGATTCCTGGCAATCAACATGGTTCTGTGGGTAGGAAAAGTCACAAAATTCTAAAACATGTCTTCAGAAGGGAGGGATGAAAGTAGTGCTTGCACCCAGTGCCATGACTCAGCAGGGCATGACCTAGAAAAAGGATTAGGCAGCTCTCAGTACCTTACACAGCTCTGTGGGTTCAGGAGAAGGCACACAATCCAAAGACTAGCCCCCTAAGGAGGGATGAGAGGAATCCAGTGGGCACATCTATACAAAAAGTTTGATAGATTCCCATGATCTCTAAAACATATCATCAAAGGAACAAAACAAAGTTCCAGTTACTTATCCCAAAGAAATGGTGATCTATGAATTGTCTGAGAAAGAATTCAAAATAATCGCCTTAAAGAAGCTCAATGAGCTATAAAAGAATGCAGACAGACAACTAGTACATTTGAAAAAGCAATACTGATCACAACAAGAAGTTCAACACAGACATAGAAACCATAAAAAAGAACCAAAGTATAAATTCTGAAACAAAGAATACAATCATTGCTCTGAAAAATTCAGTAGAGACCTTCAACAGGAGACTTCAGCAGGCAGAAGAAAGAATAAATGAACCAAAGACAGGTTATCTGAAATACTGTACTTGGAGATGCAAAGGTTAAAAGGAATGAAAAAGTGCATGAAGCCTACAGGACTCACAGGACCCAGTCAAGAACACAAATATAACACAATGGGAGCTCTGGGAGGAGAATAAAAAGAAGAAAGTTTATAAAGAAATAACAGCTAAGACTTCCTTAGTGGTTCAGTGGTTAAAGTACACCTGCCAATGCAGTGAACGTGGTTTGACCCCTGGTCCAGGGAGATTCCACATGCCACAGGGCAACTAAGCCCATGTGCCACAGCTACTGAGCCTGCGCTCTAGAGCCTGAGAGCTGCAGTCACTGAAGCCTGCTAATCCTAGAGCCTGCGCTCAACAAGAAGAGAAGCCACCACAGTGAGAAACCTGCACACCACAGCTAGAGAGTAGCCCCGCCTCTTCACGACTAGAAAGTAGCCCCGCCTCTTCACGACTAGACACTAGCCCCCCTCCTTCACGACTAGAGAAAGCCCACAAGCAGCAATGAAGATCCAGCACAGCAAAAAAAAAAGTTAAATAAAGAAATGACAGCTAATATTTTCCCTAATCTGGGAAAGGAGAAGAACATCTAAATTCATGAAACCCAAAAGACCCCAAAAAGGTTGAACCTAAAAAAGGTCTATGCTGAGACACATTAAAAATAAATGATCAAAAGTTAAAGAGAGAATCTTGAAAATTCAGCAAAGAAAAATAAAAGACTCCACATAAAACGAAACTCCATTAAGATGATCCACAGAATTTTTAGCAGAAATCTTGAAGGCTAAGAGAGACTACAGTGATCTTTTCAAAATGCTGAAAGAAAAAGATGTGCCAACCAAGAATACTATGCCTAGCAAAACTGCCCTTTAAAAAATGAAGGCTAGGTAGACCTTCCAAGAAAAGCAAAAACTGAGAGGGAGTTTGTTACCACTATACCTGCCTTACAAGAAGGGCTAAAGGGAGTTTGCCATGTTGAAAGCAGATGACACTAAACAACCACATAAAAGCATAATAAAGTATCAATTTTACTCAGGCATAAACATAAATAAATAAAGAAAAATACAATACTGTCATGCCGGTGCACAAATCACTTTTAACCTTACTTGAAAAATTAAGACAAAAGTATTAAGAATAACTATATATACAATAATCAATCCATAACTGCTTTAAATTTAAATGGATTGAACTCATTAATCAAAAGACACTGAGTGACTGAAAGAATATAACAACAACCAATATAGCCTCTGTACAAAAGATGTGCTATAGCTTTAAGAACACTAAAAGTTTGGAAGTTAAGGAATAGAAAAAGTTATTCCATACAAATGCTAACCCAAAGAGAGCAGGGGTGGCTATGCCTATGAGACAGAATCGAGTTTGAATCAAAGACTGCTACACAAGAGAAAGAAGATCACTGTGTGCATGCCAAGTCACTTCAGCTTTATCTGACTCTGTGACCCTATGAGCTGCAGCTCAGTAGGCTCCTCTGTCCATGGAATTTTCCAGGCAAGAATACTGGAGTAGGTTGCCACACCCTCCTCCAGGGGATCTTCCCTAACCAGGGATCGAACCCCTGTTTCTTGCATCTCCTGCATTGGCAGGTGGGTTCTTTACCACTAGTGCCACCTGGGAAGCCCAAAGAAGATGATTATACAATGGTAAAAGGATTTATTCAACAGGATGATGAAACAATTATCTATGTACCCATTCCATTCTTGGGTGTGTATCTAAACAGTGCAAAAACATTACTTCAGAGAGATACATGCACTTCAATGTTCACAGCAGCATTATTTATTTTTTTGGAAGTTTAATCTTTTTAAAAATTAATTCATTTTTTAAATGAAGGATAATTGCTTTACAGAATTTTGTTGATTTCTGTCAAACTTCAACACAAATCAGCCATAAGGATACATATATCCCTTCCCTGTTGAACCTCCCTCCCATCTCCCTCCCCATCCCACCCCTCTAGGTTGATACAGAGCCCCTGTTTGAGCTTCCAGAGCCATAGAGCAAATTGCCATTGGCTATCTATTTTACATATGCTAGTGTAAGCTTCCATGTTACTCTTTCCATATATCTCGCCCTCTCTTCCCCTCTCCCCTTGCCCGTAAGTCTATTCTCTATATCTGTTTCTCCATTGCTGCTTTGTAAATAAATTCTTTAGTTCCGTTTTTCTAGATTCTAAATATATGTGTCAAGTAAGTGTGAAGTTGCTCAGTCGTGTCTGACTCTTTGCAACCCCGTGGACTGTAGCCTACCAGGCTCCTCCGTCCATGGGATTCTTTAGGCAAGAATACTGGAGTGGGCTGCCATTTCCTTCTCCAGGGGATCTTCCCTACTCAGGGATCGAACCCAGGTCTCCTGCATTGAAGGCAGACGTTTTACCCTCTGAGCCACCAGGGAAGCCCATTATGTGTTAGAATACGATATTTGTTTTTCTCTTTCTGACTTACTTCACTCTGTATAATAGGTTCTAGTCATCCACCTCATTAGAACTGACTCAAATGTGTTCCTTTTTATGAGTAATATTCTATTGTGTGTATGTACCACAACTTCTTTATCCATTTATCTACCAGTGAACATCTAGGTTGCTTCCATGTTCTAGCTATCGTAAATAGTGCGGCAAACAATAATGGGATACACGTGTCTTTTCAGTTTTGGTTTTCCGTGGGGTATATGCCTAGCAGTGAGATTGCTGGGTCATAGGATGGTTTTATTCCTAGTTTTTAAAGGAATCTCCATACCGTCTTCCATAGTGACTGTATCAATTTACATTCCCACCAACAGTGCAAGAGCATACCCTTTTCTCCCCATCTTCTCCAGCATTTATTGTCTGTAGACTTTTTGATGATGACCACTTTGACCAATGTGACGTGATATCTCACTGTAGTTTTGATCTGCATTTCTCCAATAATGAGCCTTGCTGAGCATCTTTTCATGTGTTTAATAGCCATTTGTATGTCTTCTTTGGAGAAATGTTTGTTTAGGACTTTTCCCTATTTTTTATTGGGTTGTTCGTTTTTCTGGTTTTGAGTTGTATGAGCTGCTTATGTATTTTGGAAATTAATCCTTTGTCAGTTGTTTCAGTTGCTATTGTTCTCTCCCATTCTGAGAGTTGTCTTTTCACCTTGCTTATAGTTTCCTTTGCTGTGCAAAAGATTTTAAGTTTGTTTATTTTTTTCTTTTTTGAAATATAAATTTATTTATTTTAATTGGAAGCTAATTACAATATTGTATTGGTTTTGCCATACATTGACATGAATTCGCCATGGGTATACATGTGTTCCCCATCCTGGACCCCCCTACCACCTCCCTCCTCACCCCATCCCTCTGGGTCACCCAAGTGCACCAGCCCTGAGAATCTTGTATCGTGCATCAAACATGGACTGGCTCTTCGTTTCACATATGATAATATACATGTGTCAATGCCATTTTCCCAATCATCCCACCCTCGCCCTCTCCAACAGGGTCCAAAAGAATTCTATACATCTGTGTCTCTTTTGCTGTCTTGGGTTATCGTTACTATCTTTCTAAATTCCATATATATGTGTTAATATACTGTATTGGTGTTTTTCTTTCTGGCTTCTTTCACTCTGTGTAATAGGCTCCAGTTTCATTCACCTCATTAGAACGGATTCAGATGTATTCCTTTTAATGGCTGAGTAATATTCCATTGTGTATATGTACCACCGCTTTCTTATCCATTCGTCTGCTGATGGATATCTAGGTTTATTCCATGTCCTGGCTATTATAAACAGTGCTGCGATGAACATTGGGGTACACGTGTCTCTTTCAATTCTGGTTTCCTTGGTGTGTATGCCCAGCAGTGGGATTGCTGGGTCATAAGGCAGTTCTATTTCCAGTTTTTAAAGGAATCTCCACACTGTTCTCCATCGTGGCTGTACTAGTTTGCATTCCCACCAACAGTGTAAGAGGGTTCCCTTTTCTCCACACCTTCTCCAGCATTTATTGCTTGTGGACATTTGGATCGCAGCCATTCTGACTGGTGTGAAATGGTACCTCATTGTGGTCTTGACTTGCATTTCTCTGATCATGAGTGATATTGAGCATCTTTTCATGTGTTTGTTAGGCATCTGTGTGTCTTCTTTAGAGAAATGTCTGTTTAGATCTTTGGCCCATTTTTTGATTGGGTCGTTTATTTTTCTGGAATTGAGCTGCATAAGTTGCTGTATATTTTTTGAGATTAATTCTTTGTCCGTTGCTTCATTTGCTAGTATTTTCTCCCATTCCAAAGGCTGTCTTTTCACCTTGCTTAGACTTTCCTTTGTGGTGCAGATGCTTTTAATTTTAATTAGGTTCCACTTGTTTATTTTTGCTTATATTTCCAGTATTCTGGGAGGTGGGTCATAGAGGATCCTGCTGTGATTTATGTCAGAGAGTGTTTAGCCTATGTTCTCCTCTAAGAGTTTTATAGTTTCTGGTCTTACGTTTAGATCTTTAATCCATTTTGAGTTTATTTTTGTGTATCGTGTTAGAAAACTTTCTAGTTTCATTCTTTGACAAGTGATTGACCAGTTTTCCCAGCACCACGTGTTAAAGAGATTGTCTTTTGTCCACTGTATATTCTTGTCTGCTTTGTCAAAGATAAGGTGTCCATAGGTGTGTGGATTTATCTCTGGGCTTTCTATTTTGTTCCATTGATCTGTATTTCTGTCTTTGTGCCAGTACCATACTGTCTTGATGACTGTGGCTTTGTAGTAGAGCCTGAAGTCAGGCAGGTTGATTCCTCCAGATCCATTTTTCTTTCTCAAGATTTCTTTGGCTATTCGAGTTTTTTTGTATTTCCATACAAATTACGAAATTATTTGTTCTAGCTCTGTGAAAAATACCACTGGTATCTTGATACGGATTGCATTGAATCTGTAGATCGCTTTGGGTAGTATACTGATTTTCACTATATTGATTCTTCCGATCTATGAACATGGTATTTTTCTCCATCTATTTGTGTCCTCTTTGATTTCTTTCACCAGTGTTTTATAGTTTTCTAAATATGTCTTTAGTTTCTTTAGGTAGATATATTCCTAAGTATTTTATTCTTTTTGTTGCAATGGTGAATGGAATTGTTTCCTTAGTTTCTCTTTCTGTTTTCTCATTATTAGTGTATAGGAAATGCAAGGGATTTCTGTGTGTTGATTTTATATCCTGCAGCTTTACTATATTCATTGATTAGCTCTAGTAATTTTCTGGTGGAGTCTTTAGGGTTTTCTATGTAGAGGATCATGTCATCTGCAAACAGTGAGA
>SJYQ01104678.1:77852-100550 GCA_006410935.1 Redunca redunca | reverse complement strand
CTGGGGAAGTCACTGTTGGGCTTGTAATCTGTCGGTTTTAATTATTCATTTATGTATCGTTCCTGTTATGATGCCCTCTGTGCTTCCAGGGCTCGCCACAGACTCGGCAGGGAGAGTGTTTCCTGGTGTTTGGAAACCTCTCTTCTTAAAGTTCCTTTCCTGGGTTGGCCTTCCCTATCCAGGACGGAGCTCCCACCCCACCTCCTTTGTCTCTTTTTTCGTCTTTTATATTTTTTCCCTACCTGTTTTTGAAGGCAATGATCTGCTTTTCTGGGTGCTTGATGTCCTCTGCCAGCATTCAGAAGTTGTTTTGTGGAGTTTGCTCGGCGTTGAAATGTTTTTTTGAGGAATTTGTGAGGGAGAAAGTAATCTCTTCGTCCTAATCCTCCTGGGGTCGAGTTTATACACCCTTTTTGTGTTTCCTGTCTAGAGAAGATCCTTTAGCATTTGTTGGAGAGCTGGTTTGGTGGTGCTGAATTCTCTCAGCTTTTGCTTGTCTGCAAAGCTTTTTATTTCTCCTTCATATTTGAATGAGATCCTTGCTTGGTACAGTAATCTGGGCTGTATTTATTTTCTTTCATCACTTTAAGTATGTCCTGCCATTCCCTCCTGGCCTGAAGAGTTTCTATTGAAAGTTCAGCTGTTATTCTTATGGGAACCCCCCTGTGTGTTATTTGTGCTTTTCCCTTGCTGCTTTTAATATTTGTTCTTTCTGTTTGATCTTGTTAATTTGATTAATATGTGTGATGGGGTGTTTTGCCTTGGGGTTACCTTATTTGGGCCTCTCTGGCTTTCTTGGATTTGGGTGATTATTTCCTTCCCCATTTTAGGAAAGTTTTCAACTATTATCGCCTCAAGTATTTTCTCATGGTCTTTCTTTTTGTCTTCTTCTTCTGGGACTCCTATGATTTGAATGTTGGGGCTTTTAGCATTGTCCCAGATGTCTCTGGGATTGTCCTCATTTCTCTTAATTCGCTTTTCTTTTTTCCTCTCTGATTCATTTATTTCTACCATTCTATCTTCTACCTCACTAATCCTATCTTCTACCTCTGTTATTCTACTATTTTTCCCTCCAGAGTGTTTTTGATCTCATTTATTGCCTTATTCATTATATACTGACTTTTTTTTTTTCTAGGTCCTTGTTAAGCCTTTCTTGCATCTTCTCAATCCTTGTCTCCAGGGTCTTTATCTGTGATTCCATTTGATTTCACGATTTTGGATCATTTTCACTATCATTATTCAGAATTCTTTATCAGGTAGATTCCCTATCTCTTCCTCTTTTGTTTGGTTTCATGGGCATTTATCCTGTTCCTTTACTTGTTGGATATTCCTCTGTCTCTTCATTTTGTTTATATTGCTGAGTTTGGTGTGTCCTTTCTGTATTCTGGCAGTTTGTGGAGTTCTCTTTATTGTGCGGTTTCCTCACTGAGGGTGCAGTTGTACCGGTGGCTTGTGAAGTTTTCTTGGTTAGGGAAGCTTGTATCAGTGTTCTGGTGGGTGGAGGTGGATTTCTTCTCTCTGGAGTGCAATGAAGTGTCCAGTAATGAGTTATGAGATGTCAATGGGTTTGGAGTGACTTTGGGCAGCCTGCATATTGAAGTTCAGAGCTGTGTTCCTGTGTTGCTGGAGAATTTGCATGGTATGTCTTTCTCTGGAACTTGTTGGCCCTTGAGCGGTGCTTGTTTCAGTGTAAGTATGGAGGCATTTGATGAGCTCCTATCAATTAATGTTCCCTGGAGTCAGGAGTTCTCTGATGTTCTCAGGCTTTGGACTTAAGCCTCCTGCTTCTGGTTTTCAGTCTTATTTTTATAGTAGCTTCAAGACTTCTCCATCTATACAGCACCATTGATAAAACATCTAGGTTAAAGATGAAAATTTTCTCTACAGTGAGGGACACCCAGAGAGGTTCATAGAGTTACATGGAGAAGAGAAGAGGGAGGAGGGAGTTAGAGGTGACCCAAATGAGATGAGGTGGAATCAAAAGAGGAGAACAAGCTAGCCAGTAATCACTTCCTTATGTGTATGCCACAGTATGGAACACTCAGAGATGTTCACAGAGTTATACAGAGAAGAGAAGAGGAAGAAAGGAGACAGAGGTGGCCCGGAGAATAAAGGGGGGAATCAAAAGGAGCGAGGCAGATCCAGCCCGTAATCAGTTCCCTAAGTGTTCTCCACCGTCCAGAACACACAAAGAGATTCACAGAGTTGGGTAGAGAAGAGAAGGGAGAGGGACCTGGTGTATAAAAAGGAGAGTCCAAAGGGGGAGGAAGCAGTCAAGCCAGTAATCTCACTCCCAAGTAAAAATGGGTACTGAAGATTGGGTTCTTAAAGATACAAAATTGATAACAAATACCAAAAAGCAAAGATTAAAAGTCTAGAGTAGAAGTTGGATTTTCAAAAATACACTATTAACGAAAAAAAAAAAACCAAAGTCACAAAAATTATAAAATATATATATATATGAAGTTTGCTTTAAAAAATAGGATTTTTTTGCAAAGCAATAGTACGTTATAAAAATGAAAATTAAAGGAGTAATAGAGGACTTAAAAATTAAAAACAATTTTTTAAATTAAATGATCGTAAAAATAGTAAAAATATATCTAGTACTTTCTCTGGTGTTGTTGTGGGCAGTGTGGGGTCAGTTCATTTTCAGATAGTTCCTTGATCTGGCTTATATTTCTCAAGATCTATAGGCCTCTTCCTAGGTAGTCGGTACTAACTACAGGGCTTTAATCTATTGCACCTGTCACTTCCAAGGAGGTTCCCTCTGTTTTAGCTTCTTCTGTTTGTTGGTCTCTTCAGTGTCTGATTTCCACCCTGACACAAGGGGGCAGTGATGGACACTTTTTTTAGGCTCACTTGTTCAGTTGTCCTGTGGGGAGGGAGGGACGCTGCAAACAAATAACACTGGTGTGTGTTCTCAGTGTCTCGGCCACCCTGGGCTTGCCCCCGATCATGGTGTGTGTGCTTTCCCTGTCTACACTGCTTAGACTCTAGGTTGCTCTGCTGGGGTCTGAGGCCAACCCTGGGTTGTATGCACTTGCCAGGTCTAACCACTCAGGTTCAGGTACTCGGGTAGTCCTTAGAGGTGTGGACTCCACTGGGCCTGCGTTTTGTGCCCTTCTCAGATCCGAGCAGCTCAGGTGACCAGGTGTTTGGAGAGTGTGGTCACTGTGACTTATCGCCTCCCCCATCCCTGCCCTCAGTTTTCTGGGTGTACAACTGGTGCACCTTCTCAGGTAGCCGGTAGTCCAGAATCCCAAGAAGTCTTGGTTAGCAATGAAGCCTGCTTGCAGTTTGGTAGATAATGTCTCTCTGGGGCTGCAATTGCCCCCTTCTGGCTCTGGTTGCCCTCGCCTGCCTGTCTCCGGTGGGGGATGAACCTGTCCGCAGCCAGCTAGCTCTGCTCAGTCCTTTGTTCTGTGAGTGGGCCTGACGGTGTCTTTGGTTAGGGCTTTTTGTGTGGTAGCTATCCCACAGTCTGGTTTGCTAGCCCAAGTTAGTCCCCGCAGATTGCCCTCAGGGCATTCAGGCCCAGTCCTTGCTCTAAGCAATGCAGCCCGTGCCTCCCTGCCTAGCCCCCGCTTGCTAGTGGTGGATGCGGGCATCTGTGCTGCTTCTCCACTGGGGGAGTTACCATTGGGCATGTAATCTGTGGGTTTTAATTATTTATTTTTCCTCCTGATTATTTTGCCCTCTGTGATTCCAAGGCTTGCCACAGACTCAGCAGTGAGAATGTTTCCTGGTGTTTGGAAACTTCTCTTTTTTAAGACTCCCTTCCTGGGACAGAGCTCCGTCCCTACCTCTTTTGTCTCTCTTTTTGTCTTTTATATTTTTTCCTACCTCCTTTTGAAGAATAGGGGCTGCTTTTCTGGGTGCCTGATGTCCTCGGCCGGCATTCAGAAGTTGTTTTGTGAAATTTACTCAGCGTTCAAATGTTCTTTTGATGAATTTGTGGGGGAGAAAGTGGTCTCCCCGTCCTATTCCTCCACCATCTTAGGACCGCCCTAGTTTGTTCTTTTTCTCGTTCCCTTAATTGCATGAAATTACTGAGATTTTTATGTGCTTAAAGCTATACATTTCCCCTTAGCCCTGCTTTCCTGTTTTTCACGAGTTAGTGTTTCCCTTTCCTTCATCTCTACATGTTTTCTGATTTCCCTTGTGCTTTCTTCTTTGCCACAATGGTTCTTTTAAATTTTTACAAATTTGTGAATTTTCCCCTTTTCCTTCTGTTACTGATTTCTAACTTTATGCCACTATGGTTAGAGAAGATATTTTTTTTGAGATTTACCTTGTGAAATCTACTGAGACTTAATTGCAGCCTATTCTGTGGTCTGACCTGGAGAAGGCCCCACATGCCCTTGAGAAGTGTGTGTCTGTTAGACCGAATTGGCTGATTGTGCTGTTTACACTCTCTACCTGTGCATTCACCTTGTCTGCTTGTTTATCCATCCCTGAGAGTAGGGTATTGGTGGTTCCAACTACTGTATAGAACTATGTCTCCTCTCAGTTCTATCCATTTCTAATTCACGTATTTTGATGGTGACACTGGGTGTGTAAATGGTTGTGATTTTATCTTCTTGCTGAAGAATAAAGATAAAATCCTTGTCTCTTGTAACTTTTCTGATTTAAAGTCCATGTTGTCTGATATTAGCACAGCACAGCTGTACTAACTCTTTTGGTTACTGTTTTCATGGACTATCCCTTCCCAGGTGGCACTAGTGGTAAAGAACCCACCTTCCAAAGCAGGAAACATAAGTGATGTAGGTTCAGTCTCTGGGTCAGGAAGATCTCCTGGAGGAGGGCACGGCAACCCACTCCAGTGGTCTTGCCTGGAGAATCCCACAGACAGGGGATCCTGGCAGTCTACACTCCATAGGGTCGCAAAGAGTCATGACTTAAGTGACAGAGCACAGCACAGCTTTTTCTATCCTTTCATGTTCAACTTTTTTTACTGTCTTTGGATCTAAAGTTAGTCTCTTATAGATAGCAAATAGTTGCATCATATATTTTTATCCTTTCTGCCAATCTTTTAAGTGGAGAGTTGAATCCATTTACATATAATTACTGATACTAAAGGAGTAATTGTCTGAAGGGCTAATTAGTAATTGTCAGCTGGCTCTTTTTCTGTATGCCTTATGACTTTTTTGTCCCTCATGTCCTTCAAGATCACCTTCTTTTGCATTGTTAATTTTTTGCAGTGAAGCAATTCCCTTCTCGTTTCCTTTTGTGGATATTGTGTAACTATTTTCTTTGTGATTACTGTGTGATTACACATAACATCCTAAAATTACAACACTCTAATTCAATTTAAGCCAGTTTAATTTCAGTAACATAAAAAACCTGTTCCTATACAGCTCTGACTCCAGCCCCTTTCAGTTACTTATGTTACAAAATTAAATCTTTTTAGATCATGTCCAGAAGCAGACAAAATTTTAAACTATTAATCTCGTCGAAGAGAAAACAAAAAGTGGAGCTACAAACCAAAGTTAAAATAGGACTAGCTTTTTTTTTGTAGCTTGACTACACTGGGTCTTAGTTGTGGCAGGTGGGATCTAGTTCCCTGACCAGGGATTGGACCAGTTTAAACCTAGTCCTGCTGCATTAGCAGCAGAGATTCTTAATCACTGGATCACCAAGGAAGTCCCGAGGCTAGCTTTTCTAACTGCCTATCTACTTTTACCAAATATGAATTCATAACAGTTTGTCCAGGGATTTTCATTACAAATCCTGCTGCAGAAGTATAGCTAGCATAGCTAGTACAGTTAGCATTGCTAGTTGGTGCTGGCAGTCAGTGTAGTCAGTAAAGCACCATGATGCTGGGGCTCACAGCCATCTCAGGGGACAAGGCTTCTATTGAGAACTGCGATTCTTTACACTATTGGTAAAGGTTGATCTGCCAAAGTGGGCCCGGTATGTTCTTACTGGGACAGAGTTGGCCATAAAGGTCATTAGGAAGAGTCAGCAGAGCTCCTTCAGCCTCCAGGACTCTTCTGGGAAGTGAATAGTATGAAGGCTCTGAACCACGCAAACGTTGTTCAGCTCCTGGAAGTAATTGAAACAGAGACCACCTTGTTCCTGGAGATAGAGGGCCTCAGTGAGGGGGACACGTGCAGCCATTTGGAGGACCATGAGACATGGACCAAATGACCAGAGGCTGACACCCGAAGCCCGCTCGGACAGCTGGTCTCTGCCCTGCAGCACGGCCACCAGAGGCACGTCCTGCACTGGAACCTGAAGCCAGGAAACATCCTCTGACTCCAAGTAGTGTGTGAAAATTACAGACTTTGGCCTCAGCAACGAGTGTGATGACAGTGGGAAGCTCAACACTTTCTATGACAGCTGCACTTATGCTGCCTGAGAATTCTTGCTGGGACAGGGCTCTGACTGCCCTGCGGTGGATGTGTGGAGTCTTGGAATAATTCTATACTGCATGGTGACCGGGACCCTGCCCTTTAGGGGACAGGACTTCTCAGAGCTGTGGCTGTGCATCCTCATAAGGCAATACCCCATTCCTCTGTGTCAGTCATCAGAGAAGGAATTTGCTAAAAAATATGGTCCTCAACCCCAGTGACAAAAGCGCCTTAAATGACTGATGAGGCATCCATGGGTGAACCTGGGCCAGAAGGAGCCATGCAGGCCATTCTGTGTGCCACCCTGTGACAAGGACTGAGAGGTGACACTGGTACAGACTCTGGTGTCGAGGTGGGACCTGATCCATGACTCAGGGAGCAGGCAGCAGGCACTGCACTGTGAGCTCAGGGGAACACAAGGTGGAGGGCTGCTCCATCACTGCGAGGCTCTCCCCTTCCACTGACCTCAGCAGCCATAACTTGAGCCTTCTCCAAGGCCTGAGGTGTGCACACTCATACCACGTGGCTCAAGCAGGGAGAAAAGGTACAACTGCAGGAAGACCAGGAGTCAGGGCAGAAGACCAGGGAGCCTGCCGGTCTCCACCCAGCCTGGAGCAGAAGGCTGCCATCCCCAGTCCAGCGCCCCGTGTGGCCCTGAGGCCTTCCCTCCATCAGCAGCACCAGCAGCAGGACTGAAATCCCATAGGGAAGCAGCTGCCCCTGGGTGTGTCCAACACCAGGAGCTCCTCCCACGCTGGGCAGCCTGAGAGTGTGTCCGCAGACACTTTCTTCTGGCCACAGCCAGAAGGATCAGGGTTAGCCTGAAAATATGCAGATTTATAATAGTCTGCCCAGCAAGAGGCGGTGTACCAAACGGAGCCCAGGTAAAGTCCATGGATGACCCACAATGAAACGTCAGGATGCACTCCCTGGCAGTGGTCAAGGGGTCGAATCCTCTGACAAGATTCGAATCAGGAGGGTATCCCACACCTCCATGGCCTTCAGAAGCATCGTATCCAAAACCCTGGCCAGGTCAGAGGACGGTCTGCAGCGGCCTGGGCGACCAAAAGAGGGCCCGCCCGGCTGCAGGCCCACCCCTCCGCTATCACCTGAAACCGCAGAGACTGGACTGCCTCTCCTGGGCGTGTCTCCCTACCCAACTCTTCTGTCCTCCACGTGAAAGAGGGAGGGGGAGAGTTCTTGTCAATTTTCATTGGTTCTTCCAATTCCTGTTGATGAACTTGATGCTCCAGTTTTGCATCCTCCCTGCACAGAATTCAGGCTGTGTATTTTCCAGTCTAAGAAGCGTGCAGTCATGTGGTACTAGAAGTAAATCAGAGCTAATTGCAGAGACGACTGAATTAGGATGATGACTCCCAACAGCAATTGCTGCACTGAAGGGCTGAGATGCAGAAAGTGTGTATAACCTCCCTGCACTAACATTACCCAGCATCTTCAGAAGGGCTGAGGGGAACTTTTGGTCCCTGGGACCTGTGTTAATCATGACCGAGATGCCCAAAATAGGATAAAATCCCGTGAAAGCCTGTGTGTAGTGTGATCAGGTCCCTGTGCAACTGAGTTTCCTGACTCTCCCCTTCCACATGGTGGGGGAGTTGTCCTGATATGTGTGGATGTGACCACAGGGACTGGAGAGCAGGCAATCTGGCAGGAGAAAGCTGGAGTGTCAGGCACACACAGGACAGAGGTCAGGGGCCAGGCTGGGGAGAGGGGCCTGGGCTGGCCCCCTTGCTTCCAGGACCATCCACACTGGTGCTCTGTGCTCTGTGTCTCCAAACTGAAACATCCCCACCTCAGGGCTGGAAAGTACTTGACTCTGATGACGGAACGTTGTGCTCACAGACTGTCTCCTCTTCTGTGAGGTGTGGGCTGTGGCTGGCTGGGCCATGGCTGCCTCTGGTCACTCTATTTGTCCATCATGGTCCCACAGGGAGGGTGTGGATTTTAAGAGCAGGGCATCCATGAGCAGGGTGGGACACAGTCTCCTTCCACTGGACAAGATGTTGCGGGCTGCCTCCCTGAGGGCTCTGCAGGAAGAGGGTGGGGAGAAAGCCTCAGTGTCAGTGATGGAACCCTGCCAGTGATTTGTCAGCAAAACTCAGGAAAAGCACCTCCTTGCCCATGATTTTCAACTGATTTCTGAATTATTTCCTTCATGCACTTTGTCTAATGGACAATCTCATAAAATGTGAGGTCAGGGTAGAGATGGGTCGGGTGGTGGGAGGAAGCCTTAGAGGCAGTGGGCTGAGGCATCCAAGGGCTCCCAGTACCTTGTCCACTCCCAGGTCACCGGAAACCCTCCTTCATCTGGACACTGGCCACCCAGGACTACAGAGTTACAGTCTCCTCTGCAGCAGGGCTGCTTGTGTGACCAGGCTCTCTTCCAGAGGGGATGGGAGTGATTTGTACAAACTCTAGAGTGTGTCCTAAGAGAGTGAAGCAGGCCCTTTCTGCTTCTCCCTCTGTCCTGATCTGGAAACGTCAGCTCTGAGGTTGCAGCTCATTCTGCCCTGAGGACAAAGCAACTTCTCTGGATCAAAGGGCCTCAGGAACAGGAGGCTCCGGACCAGCCCTGCACTGTCCGCCTCCTTACCCGGCGTGAGGGGGGCCAGCTTCCCTTTTTCCCTCAGCCGTGGGCCCTGAGTTACAGCTGCTGAGCCTTATCCTAAGCTGGACAGCAGGCTTGGAGGGGACCTTTCCTGTGGCTCCCAGGGTCAGGCTGCTCCCAGGACCACAGCTGTCTGATGTTTCCCCCCTCACGTCTGCGGGGGATAGCCCAGCTCAGCTCCAGCCCACTGTCCCCTCTGGGGGCTTCTCTGGAAATCTAATGACTAAGGGATTCAGGAGCGATACATTCCAGGGGCGCCACCCCCACTCTCTCCCAGAGACACAGCTTGTTTTGAAACAGTGACATTTCCCTGCTACCATTTGTGGATTCTAACCAAATAACTTGGGGAACAGGCCATCTCACATGTGGTGTAATTTGATTATCGCCAGAAACATGAGTTTGGAACTGAGAACTTTCCTGCTAAGCTGACAACTGTAAAAGCTTAATTTGAAAAACCAACCAACTTCCACTCAAAGGCAGCGACTGTTTTTTGGTCATGCCTGGGCCTGAGCCCTCAATTTAGGGAGATGGGTAGTTAGGACCTTGTAGGAGTCTGGTCCTGACTATGTGATTTTTATATGCCCTCCACCCTGATGGAGCCTGCGATTTTATGGGAAAAGGAATTCTAATACATCTTAATATTTTGTACTTGATTTTGTAAAAAAAAGGTGTATAGTTCATCTGTTCTTCATTTGTTTACTATGTCTGCAAAGTGTCTCATAGGCTGGTGTAAAACAGAATATTTAGTAGAAACTTTGAGGGTCAGTAAGGCTAACTGATCAGGAAACAACCACCACTGAAATGAAAGTGTCTCCTCACAGTCCTGGAAGAGGGGCTTCTCCACGCAGGGAGCGTGCGGAGAGCAGGGGGTAGAGGAGCTGGAGCTGTGGACGGAGGAGCCTTCGTCGCGCCGCTGAAGAGGGAATGGCAGGCAGGGTGAGCAAGCTGAAGGCTGGCTGGGCTGAGCAACTTTCATTGGCTCTGGGGTTAGCGGACCCCAAGTACCCTACAACCTGACCCTGGGTCACAGGGCAGGTGGACAGTGGTTCAGAGTGTGAGCCCACTTAAAGAGGAGGTTGGTTTGTATGTGAAAAGTGGGCCCTGGGGGAATTCCCTGGCATCCAGGGGTTAGGACTAGGTGTTTCCTTTGTCAGGGGCCAGGGTTCAATCCCTGGTCCAGGAACTAAGATCCCACAAGCCCTGTGATGCTGTAAAATACACGCACATACAAAATAGTGGGCCCTGGAAGGACTCCTGTGGGGGCAGGGGTGACAAGGGGTGCAGGAGGCTGAGCTGAGGTGCTGCAGAACATGGAGTACTTTTGCTTGCAAAAGCAAAGCATCAAGCTGACAGAAGGTAGAAACGGTCTGTAGAAGGTACAGCTGTAATATCACCTCCTCAGAGGAGCCTTCCCTGCCAGCACCCTCCACAGGGAGACCCTCCCCAGGGCTCACCTGCTTCATTCCTGCACAGTATTCAGCACCCAATTCCCTGCTCCACACCAGCCGTGCCTCCCCCAACCCAGTGGAAAGGTCCTCACAGGGACCACAGGACTGCAGGACTTGACCTCTCTCCCAGCACTCCCCCCTTGGTCCTCTCTTCCACACCCTGCACTCCTGACTTCCCTGGCCTGCGTGTCCCCACAGCATGTGTCCTCCTAACAGGCTCTGTGCTCCCTGTGTGCCTCATTCAACACCAGGCCTGTCCCCCATGTCAGTGCTGAGCCTGCCCCCTGGGTCAGTGCTGGGCACACAAGAGACTCAGCAAGTAGTGAGTCAACAACTCACCATCACCGCCTAGAACCTTCTCGTCCATGGCCTCAATGTCCACACATGCAGTGCAGGTTCACTGAGGCCCTGCTGTATACCGGGTGGACTCCAGACCCAGCACGCAGATGGAGTGAAGCAGCGAGTCTCCATTCTCAACAGCACACAGCCTGGAGGGAGACAGAGGAAAATAATTAATGTATAGGCAAAGTCAGGTGGTAAGATGCTCCAAGGAGCAAAAGGGAGTCAGGAGGGACATTTGAAGGCAAACTCTTGGAGGTGTTCAGAGAGCAAGTGGTGCAGGAGGAGAGAGTGCCAGGCTGAGAGAACGGCAGTGGAAAGGCCCTGGGGGCCACAGTGGGCTGCATGTCAACAGTCTCTCTGCGGCTTCTTAGCTTTCTCCCCAGTCTGTATGTTGCGTTTATTTATAATCTTAATCTAAGCCACCAATCTGCAGGGCTTAGCAGATTCTAGTCCAGTCATTTGAAGTGGAAATGCGTGAATTTGGGTCATATGTTTACTGAGTGGCCTCCCTGGGCCCAGCTGTGTTTGGCCCCAGCAGGCTGTGAAGTGAGGATGATCTCCACCCTGAGGACCCCAGCTAGTGGACATCCAGACGCCCTCAGGCCCCTTCTGTTGCACCCCTGGGCCCTTCCTCTGGGTCTCAAGCTCCCACCCTGACTTCAGTTGCGCCTTTGTCCCCTACTTCCAGCTCCTCCTGGACATTTCTGTCCCAGTGGCCCCTGAACTTCCCTGGGTTAGCATGTCCCAGACAGAGTTCAGCCCAGGCCCCACGACACCTGTTTCACCATGAAACACCTCTTTTGGGGGAGCCACTCCCAACTGGATGCTTGAATCCCAAGGCACAGTCCCTTCCCCGCTGTCACATGCCTCCCAGTCATGGTCCCACCTCTAGGCCTTCCCCATCATTCTCCCCTCCTTCAGCTTTGCTTTGGACACCAATCCATCCCTCCTCTTCACAACTCCCCGTGAGGCAGGAACAGGTACGTACGGGCACAAGGAGGTGACAGGATATTCTGCTTGGAAGGAAGAATCGGATCCCAGAACAGAGGACAGACAAGGTCTCCCCAGTCAGCCAGAGCACAGACCACAGTGGCAGCAAGATACCCGTAAAGGGTGAGGCAGCCTCATACTGCAGCCCCCGCCATCTGTCCCCCAAGGCATCTTGTGCTTCATGCCTTGGCCTGGGCTACTGCCTACCTCAGTCTGTTAGGGGGATGCATGTTCATTTATTCATTCACTCATTCTTTTATTGTGTACCTGGTTCTTGTTCTGTGCCAGGCTCCAGGTGAATGAGGCCTCATCCTTGGAGACCCAGCTCAGACATCACCTCCTCCATGAAGCCCTTCTTGATTCCCCACCCTTTCTACAGCTCCTCTGGCCTCACCTGGGGCCCCTAGGACTGTGATCACATTATGATTACCTCTCCAGCCTGTGAGCTCTGTGAGGGTCTGGGCCTCTTGCAAAAAGGGGCTCAGAAAAATGTGATGAGGATAAAATACCAAATAGATGAAAGGACCAAACACAGGCCACATGTCCATCAAGTGCCCCTTCTCCATCCCTCTAGGACCAGGGCTCCACCATCAATAGGAAGCAAAGGGACCCACTCTCACCTCATGCTCATTCAGACCACTAACAGTCTGGTTACTTTTCCCCATTTTAATTTTTTTTCTTTTTAACTTGGGAGCCATGTCACAATGGTGCCCCTGAGTAGTGAGAAGTGTAGTCACCACTCCAGGAGTGGAATCTACCCGTCCTGTCTTAGCTGAGACTGGACAGGAAGCAAATGCAGGAGGAGATGGCTCAGGGTCTCCCCAGAAGTGTCTCTTCTGTCCCACTGGACGAGGTGAGACGGAGAGAGAGGAGGCACAGCTGCCAGGGCTGGGTCAGGGCGGGAGGAGTGGAGACCAGGGCCTCCCCGGGTGCCCCTGCTGCTCCTGCCTCCACGCGGAGCCTGCTTCTCATGCTGCAGCCCACCTCCAGGCCCTCAGGGGGCTGAGCCTCCATCAGGAACCCTCTCCTCTCCTCACCAGCACCAATGCCCTGGCCCTTTCAAGACTCTGCTCTTCTGGGGACTTGTCCCTGAGCCTGCTTGCCCCGTGCACCCGCCCCATTGTGACTCACTCCTCCACTCTGTACTCAGCCCTCCTGTTGTAATGGCCTGAGGACAACACGTCTCCCTGGGACATAGTCTGTGCTCTGGGACCAGCTGAGACCCAGCAGACTTTGGTCATAAGCTCTAAGTCTCTGTAACCCGGGGTGAGTCCCTTGTCCCCTTGGAGGCTCTGTTTTTCATGTAAAGGGCCTGGCAGTGGCCAGCTCACAGCAATGCTGAGCCGTTGGAGCTGCTGGAGGTAGAGTTGGGCCAGAGACCATGGCCCTCAAGGCTGATCCGGGGACCAGGCCCCTCATGGCCAGTGTTTGTGGAAAGACCGGGAGCAGCAATGCATGCGTGGTGGGAGAAGGGCAGGGTTTAGGGGCAGCTTTGGAGCCTGAAGACACACCACCAGGGGACACTTTATGGAGCTCCTGGCCCTGGCTTCTCCCAACCCTCCCCTTCCTGGCTGCCTTTGGAGGACATGTGACGACGAACCCCTCCTTTGAGGAATGCACTCAGCCCATTTATCCAGCCCACCAGGGGGTCAGGACAAACTCCACACAGCTGTGGCCCTCATGTCAGCAAAGCTCCATGGACTAGGAGGAAGACTGCAAACCCAGACACCTCCAGGGACAGGCAAGAACAGGGCAGGGAGAGCCTGGGCCTGGGGGCTGCGTAGGGGGAGGAGGGAACTGTGGCGAGCTGGGGACACAAGCCCCTTCCAGAGGGGCCCCCACTCAGCCTCAGAACAGCCTCATCCGTTCGCCCCCTGGGAATGTCCCCCAGGAGGCCAGGACTTCTCATTTCATGTCAAAACTCACAAAGCTAGAAATCTGGGGCTTTGTCTGAAATCTCCTAGTTTTTAAATGTTGGAATTACTTTTAAAAATCCAGATTTGCTCCGGGGCCCTTGTTCAAGGCCCTTGGTTTAAGACCAAATGTGGGCTGAGCAGCGGCCCCAAGGCGGGGTCCAGACTGGATGCTCTGTCACTGCACAGCACGGCCCTCGTCCTCCAGCGCCTCCTTGTGGATGCTCACGGGACAGCTTCAACTCCAGAAGCCAGCCCCCAAGCAGGGCATGGTGGAGGGTCAGGGTCTCCCAGAGCTGCCCTTCCTTCAGCAGATCCGCAGCAGTGGAGCCATTTATGCCCCACACCAGGCTTGCCCTGTGTGTGGAGGAGCTGGAGTTGCCTCCACGAGAAGCATCCTTGTGCAGGAGAGCAATGAGCCTTCCCCAAAGCCCTAAACCTGTATTGAGCACCTGCTGCATACACGGTAATAGGATGGGAGCTTGGTGGATGGAGGAGCCCGGGCATCTGACCACAGGGGACAAAATAAGCCAGATGAGAAGGCAGTGGTGTTCAGGGCTTCAAGGAGGAGGGAAGATACATCTGACGGGGTAGGGGGGATGTGACTGGGGTACCTTTGAAGCATCATTGCCAAGTGATCTGGGGGGACAGAGGACACGTGTGCTTGGTGCTCAGAAGGTGTGGGGAGCAGAGGGAGGAACCGTGTCCCTGTAGAGGCCTCCCTCCCCTTCCTCTGTCTTGATGGGGCTGCTGCTGAGGCCACTCTCAGTCTGCCCTCCTGGCCCTGTTACTAGTTCTCTGTACAGATGAGGACGCCATGGTGCAGAGAGGGCAGTGGCCACCTGCACTCACACAGCAGGGTCTCAGTGACCCCTCCTGGGGCCCTGTTATGAGTTCTCTATGGCAGATGTAGACCCTTCCTCTGCTTCAAACTTTAGGTTTCAGTTTGTTTGGGTTCACTGTGCACTGGGAACAAAACGTGTGTTCCATAACCTGGACACAAACTACACTTCCACTGCCAGACAAGGGCGAAGGAATGAGATATATACCATATGTACACATATACAATGGATCTTACCCAGATATACATCAAATATACACATATACAGCGGATCTTACTCAGATGATGTATATCACATATACACATATATAATGGATCTTACTCAGATGTATATCACATATACACATATATAATGGATCTTACTCAGCTATGAAAAAGCATTTGCAACAACATGGATGTACCAGAGGGCATTATGCTCAGTGAAATATGTCAGACAGAGAAAGACAAGTACAGTCTCACTTGTATGTGGAATTGAAAAAAGAAATCAAACTCAGAAACAGAACAGGGTGTGGGGAACCAGAGGCAGGTGTTGAGGGGGCAGGTGAAGTGGGTGAAGATGGTTAACAGGCACATACTTCCAGCTGTAAGACACACAATCCCTGGGGTTGTGTGTACAGCAGGGGTGACTGTGGTTAACAACATTGTGTTGTGTATGTGAAAGTTGCTAAGAGAGCAGTTCTTAAGAGATCTCATCACAAGAAAATAATGTGTAGCTGTGAGTGATTGTGGATGGTAACTGAACTTGTGATCATTTCACAGCATGTACACATATCAAACCATGATACTGGGTGCCTAAAACTAACACTGGTCTGAACCAATTATATCTGATAACCTGTATCGCAGTGATCAGGGGTGAAAGCCTGGAAGGTCTATTGCTGAAGCAGAACCCAGGTCCCTCAAAGCCTAACAGGCCCCTTTATGGGAACAGCTTGCTGACCCTGACCCAGAAGACAGTGGCCGTTGCAGTCACAGCAGCGAGTCTGGGAGCACTCCCAGCCCATCCAGCCCCTGTGCTCTACTTGTTGCCTCATTTACTCCCCTACCCACCCCAAGAGGGACAATATTCCCATTTTACAGATGAAAAAAATGGAGGCTTGTTTTGCTTTGAATAACTAACCAAGTGGTGGGAACCAGCTTTGAACACCAGTGTTCTGAGTTCAAAGCCACATCTCAACCCTGATCTAGAAGGTGGGAGTCCAGGCACTGGAGACCCTCTATCTTCCACACCTGAAGCCCTGCTCCAGGGCCCACCATCCAGAGGCAGAATCAACACATTTAGCTCACGTATTCTCACCCACTCGGCCCTTGGCTGCTGCTCGCCTGCCACTGACACTTCAGCTGGCTGAGGTGCTACAGGCATCTCAGCTCCACCTGCTGGCCCTCCCCGCCCTGAGAGGCAGCCCGCCTCACCTCCTTACTCTAAAACCTTAGCTTGATAAGGGGAGGGAGGGGGAGTTTGGGGTGGCCTCGGATATGGAAGGGATATGAAAAAGACAGTACTTATGTCCATAATGGGGCTCAGTTTGAAGCTAAGAACTTGGTCCCAAAGAGAAATAAAGGCTGAGGAGGGGCTGAAGGTTACAAGGATGCTGAGAAAAGGGCTTGACTATGGGACTGCAAGTGGGTGGTGCTAGCGGTAAAGAATCCGCCTGCCATTGCAGGAGACAGATGTGGGCTCCATCCCTGGGTCGGGAAGATGTAGGAGTAGGAAATGGCAACCCACTCCAGTACTCTTGCCTGGAAAATTCTACAGAGGAACCTGGCAGGCGATAGTCCATGGGGCCAAACACAACTGAGTGACTGAGCGCACAATTTAATAAAAAAGTAATCGGGCCCCTGGATGATAACAATTTGCACATTAAGGTTGGAATTGGCTACTTGACCTCAGTTCCCAGATGTGAGTCTCTGGGAACTGGGGGGCCTTAACTAGGGGTGCTGTCCTCTCAGCCATAGCCACACCTGCCCATGTGTGCACCTGGGACCTGTGGTCCCATGGGTCAGGGCACTCCTGTCAGGCCCAGGAGGGCCAGGTCATAAGGAATGACACTTCTGTGGGGTCACCTGTGTGCCCCCTGCAAGGGTGAGCATCACGTGGAGAAGAGCCCTCCTTCCCCTCCATTCCCCAAACCCCAGGTCCATTGCTGGGTGAGCACGCATCAGAGCCCATCTGTTTAGCAAACATCCTGGCTGGTGTCAGGAGGCTGCCCACTCTGACGTCATAAAGGGATGATGGGTTGGGATCCAACCCTTCAACTCACCGGTGAGTCCCTCACCGACATCCAGCCCCTGTTCTCTCCTCTGTAAACTGGAACCCACCCTGGGCCCCCCGTGTAAATTAAGACACAAAGTGCTGGGCTGTTTCGGGAACCCTGGGATGTGCTAACCCTGAGGCCGGAAGGTGGGAGAGGAGTGGTGTGGGTGTAGCGGGTGTGGCTGCAGTGCAGTGTAAGAACCAGCTGAGTGTGTGCTTTCTAATATCCAGAAACAGAAAGCTGCCACTAGCAAATGCATTCGTTAGGGCCACGTTTACTGTCATCAGTTACAGTCATCTGCTTGAAAAGAGCTCTCTGGAGAATATCAGTGACATTTCTGACCATCACACAACAGTGATGCTTAGCTCCTCAGCACGGGGGGCCTTGTGCCCTGGGATTTGCGTCTGCTTCTGTCCTCACTGTCTTGCTCAGCTCCTCTCAGCAGCTCCCTGTGGCCCAAGCCCTGCCCATCTCCAGGCAGAAAACACCATATAAAGTCCTGCCACCTTCCGCACCCAGGCTGTGTTTCTGCAGCAATTAGCCACCAGTGATCCAGCCCCCTGCTCATCCCGGCACCTCTGCATGTGCCACTCTCCCGCTCTCTGCTCCCATGCCTTTCAACCCTCAGTTCCCGTGTTATTTCCCCTTTATGACAGGATGGCTTTGGCTGCTCACCCAGGGGATTTGCCCAGTCCAATTCACTTTCTTCCAGTGGATGCTCAATGTGGATGAATAAAGGTTGGTCCAAATCTCTCATGACAGCTGCTTCCACCACTAGTGATTGGTTAGGACAAGGATTCATGACCCAGTTCTAGCCAGTGATATACTAGAGGAAGTCTACAGGGGCTTCTATGAGAGATTTTCCTTCCTGAAAAGAGATATGAAGGGGAAAAGGTGACCCTTGCTTTCAGTGGAGGGTTAAGTTTGCTGAAGTGATGGCTGGAGTGGAGGCAGCCACCTTGCATCCATGAGGCAATGCCACCCACATTCTGGTGATGGTGGAATAGAAAAGTGGGTGGATTCTGATGAAACTGTTGGGCCACCAGACCCACTCTCTCTCACCTCTCACAGTTCCTTGAAACATTAAACATTAGTTGCCTAGGTAGGTGAAGCCACTCTCAATATGGATTTCTATCATTTCAGTCAAACACATAACTAAATGAGATAGCCTTCAAATCCCAGTTGAAAATTCTCTGTCCTGAAGCAGTTCTCCAGCAGACTTGGGTCTCTGCCTCTGCCTCACACCCTTCACCTATGAAAGCAACTTAGGTGCTATGGCCTGACAGCCTGGCTGGCTTATCTGTATGTGGTCTGTGAACACCTCCGGGCAGGCCTCTGCCTTCTCTTCTCTGTGCACCCTGAGCCTGCAAACAGTGGGCCTTCAGAACCTTAGGGACCTTGCCCCACCCCTACCATGGCCAGAATCCTCCAGCTATCAAAAGGCCCATGGATGCTTTTTGGCCCAAGTGCTTCTTCCAGACTGTGGGGTCTTCTACAGCCTCTGCAGCACCAAGGTCAAGGGTCGTTGTAAACAGAGCTTCCCAGCTGTTAGATCTCACCTCTCGCCTGCCTTCCTGTGCTGAGCTGTCAATTCATTGTCCACTGGGTCTCTCCTGTGGCACCACGGGAGGCTGCAACGTGGAGAAAGGAGTACTGGAGCTGAGTTTCAAGGGAGACGTGGAAAAGTCAGTATTGGATGCATCCTGTTCAAACTGAGTGAGGTCCCCTGTATATTCTGGAAAAGGCCTCTGGTGTGCAAGAGGGAAGCAGGGCCCCCCAAGGCCCAAAGGAAGGAGTTGTCCACAGGTATGACGGGGCAGCCTCCCCTGTAGCAGCTCCAGATGGGAGCCAGTGACCCAGGAACTGTCCATGTGGTCACATGAGCTTGACTGTGTAATCGACAAGAAAAGCAGGAGACAGGTGGGCAGAACTTGGGGAAACCAGAGGGTTGGGTGTGGTCTGGTGAAGTAAGGTGCCCTTCCTTCAGTGTGAATTGCTTTTGTGACTGTCAAAACAGCCACTTGGCAGTTACCAATTCTCAGACCCCTGGGAAGCCAGTGTGGGGCTGGGTGCCTTAGCCTCTTCACGTGGGCAAGCCATACCATGTGGCTTCCCTGATTTCAAGGAGCAGGATCTGGGGCTTCTTTCTGACTGCACACTTCCTGGCTGTAGCCCACTTACCTTCCTTTTCTGAGCCTCCATCTTGTCCTCTGAAAAGGGACATGGGTTACTACCTTAACAGGACTAACCCTGTGAGGACTAATTTGGGGAATCCTAGAGTTAATAGTTGGCCCCAACAGATACCACTTGTATCCATTCAAATCTCCAAATTAAACTGGAGTCTTGTAGTGTTATGTGGAATTTCTTCCCTGGGGCCAGATGAAACCCACACCATGGCAGTTCCAGGGTCTCCACTTAGCCAGCTGGACATCAAACCCGAAAGGGCTCAAACAAGCTAACAAGCAAGCAGGAGAGAATGATCATAACTGAGTCCACGGGCACAGCTTCTGGCTGGACTGTACCTGGATCTCAGGGACGTCAGCAGGAACTGTCTTTCCCCACCTCTCCGCTCTGCTTACTGATGTCATCCTCACCCAAGTAGCTCTGCCTTTACGGAACAAGGCCACCAACTGCCACAAGCTGATGTCACTTCCCTCCAACTGCCACAGGCTGACCTCACTTCCCTCCAACTGCCGCAGGCTGACCTCACTTCCCTCCAACTGCCACAGGCTGACCCTGCTCCTAATGGAAATAAACCTCCATTCCCCAGGATTCCAGCATATACCCTGAGTAGTCACTTGTCCAGCCCCGAGTCAATCACAGGTGTCCAGGGAGGATGGAACATGCTGATTGGTTGGGTGGAGGTCATGTGACCACCCCCTCTGGGGAACCTGTGAGCTGGTCAGCATGTTTCAGGGAGGAGACAGTGTGATGCCCCAAGAGCAGGGGTGAAGGCAAAACTGAAGGGCCTGCTGTGATGTGTTTCTGGGCTGTACCTGCTTACATCCTCCTCACACACCCAGTTTCCCCTACTTACAAAATGCTTTGTGATGGGTCTCTTCCCTTCCCAAGCCCCATTTCACCCACCCACACCAAACAGGATCAAGCCCTCCTGTTTGGAGACAGGACTGGGGATCCCCTCCCAGCCTCAAGGCTTGTTTTCACTGTGTGATTGCAGTCATTTATTCAGTCAACAAACATCCACTGAGCATCACCACCTGCTGCTATGGGTTTACAGGACTGTTGGTTGCTTTGAGTAGTGGGCATTACTTAGGGGCCTCCCAAAGGGATTGAATTTTGTCTGAGGAAGCTGTTCAGATAGAGTCACTGAATTACTGAATTGCTTGCTGTACCCCTGAAACTAACACAGCCTTGTAAATCAACTATACTTCTATATATTAAAAAGATATTCCCTTCTTGAAAATTGTCCTTAAACTTGTAAAGTTTTCCCTTTCAAATGTAGGTTCTTAATGTGTCTGTAACTGATTTGGTGGTGTTTCTCTGAGTTAGGGATCCAGCTTTGTTTTCCAGCTGCATGTCAAATTGCCCCAGCACCATTTACTCAATGGGCCTCCTTCCTCCATTTACATACTGAGAAGCCTTTTTTCAAACTCCTAAGTATCAAGAACCTCAGGTCTTCGGTAATTTGTAGAGCACCCCCACGGTCATGCAGACTGTCTCTACAGTCTGTACCTTCTCTCCTCTTTCTATCAGTGCAGTTTCTAGTATGCACAAGTGCCCCAGAAAGCCCTGTGTAGTGACCCGTGGATGTTTCTGTGAGGACAGGGGGCGTGAGCACGGAGGAGGGGCTGAGTCCTTAATGACCATGTGACCGTGCTGAGTGACCCCAGCAGGGGGTCTGGCTTCCTCAGACGGGGCTTGTATGTCCTGGTGTCTGGTTGTGCACAGTAGGGCTGGTAGATAGGGACCTGAGGCTCTGGGGCCAGCAGAAGAGAGATTAGCCCTCTCAGCTTGCTTTTGCATTCATTTGCCTCCTATGGGCTCCACATAGCTGGTGTAGAGACATTTCTGACACCTTTATCCTAAAAGCCAGAGAGGTGCTCATTGCTTGTGCTTCTCATCCCCTGTCTTATCCTTCCTTGTGTCACATCGACGGTAAAGTACCTGTGGTTTGATAGACCACGCCCCCCCCACCCCCGCCCCTTACTCTACTAGCTCCTTTCCTGGTTGGGAGATAAAGAACTCCGGGAGCAGTATTCCATCGTGCTTGAGCCTGGCCAGAGAGACACGTTCTGGCCAGGAAGGCTGCACCCCTGCTGTGGCTTCTGATCCTGCACCCCTGGGCCCTTGGTGTAGGCCCCACCCTGAGGCCTCCCCTCCCTGATCCACACCAGTAGAGAGTACTTGGTGTAGCCCCTTGGTTGGTGCAGCCCCTGGGCTTTTCTGCCCTGGTCCTCATCCAGGCCCATCTGCCTCCCAGGCTTCACCCTTGACACCCACCCACAAGATCAGGAGGGCCTAGTTCTGGACAGTTTCACACAAGGAGAGACTGTTGGAGGCCCTCCAACCCCTGGTCTAAATAAACATTTCCTTAGAGCCTTATGATCCTGGGAGGAGATACTGGTTTTGTGCCCATTTTACAGTTGAGAAAGACGAGGCTCAGAGCCACTGTGTGATTTACCCAGGGTCACGCAGCAGGTCAGCGAGTGAGTTAGGATTTGAACTCAGGCTGTGTGGCCCCAGTCTCCACGTCTCAGTCTCCAGGTTTTTCAGCTCCTTGGTTAAATTTATTTCAAGGTATTTTATTCTTTCTGGTGCAGTTGTAAATGGGACTGTCTTCTTCATTTCTCTTTCTGATAGTTTATTATTAGTGTGGAGGAATGCAACAGGTTTTTGTCCTGCAACCTTGCTGAATTTGTTAGTTCTAATAGCTATCATTTGGTGGAGTGTTTATGGTTTCATAAAATATTGTATCATATGCAAATAGTGACAGTTTTACTTCTTTTGTTCCAATTTAATTTGGATGGCTTTTATTTTCTTTTCTTGCTTCATTTTTGGGTAGAACTTCCAATACTTTGTTGAATAAAAATGTAAGTGGGCATCCTTGTATTTTTCCTAATCTTTCAGGATAAATTTTCACCTTTTCCTCACTGAGTATGATGTTATCTGTGGGCTCGTCTTTTATGGCCTGTAATATATTCCATGTATAACCACTTTGTTGAGAGTTGATATAAATAGATGCTATATTTTGTTAAAAGCTTTTTCTGCATCTATTGAGATGATCATATGATTTTTATCCTTTGTTTTGTGCGTGTGTTTGTATTACATTGATTTGTATATATCAGCCTTGCATCCCTAGAATAAATTCCACTGGACATGGCATTTGATTCTTTTAATGTATTCTTGAATTTGGTTTGCTAATATTCTGTTGAGGATTTTTGCATCTATGTACATCAGGGTCCTTCTTGACATTCTTAAATTCTGAATTTATTTATTTATTTATTAAAAAAAATTTTTTTTTTACATGTTTCAATGCCATTCTCCCATCTCATCCCACCCTCTCCCTCTCTCTCTCCCCCAGAGTCCAAAAGTTCACTCTATAGATCTGAGTCTCTTTTGTTTTCTCGCATACAGGGTCATCATCCCCATCTTTCTAAATTCCATATATATGCGTTAGTATACTGTATTGGTGTTTTTCTTTCTGGCTTGCTTCACTCTGTATAATCGGCTCCAGTTCCATCCATCTCCTTAGAACTGATTCAAATGTATTCTTTTTAATGGCTGAGTAATACTCCATTGTGTATATGTACCACGGCTTTCTTAGCCATTCATCTGCTGATGGACATCTAGGTTGTTTCCATGTTCTGGCTATTATAAACAGTGCTGCGACGAACATTGGGGTACATGTGTCTCTTTCTATTCTGGTTTCCTCGGTGTGTATGCCCAGCAGTGGGATTGCTGGGTCATAAGGC
>SJYQ01104678.1:36773-59904 GCA_006410935.1 Redunca redunca | reverse complement strand
GTATGTAAAGATATTTTTACATATATCTTATATATATATATATTTATGTACATATTTTGCATATATCTTATATATATATATATTTACATATATTTTTCATATGTTAATATCCAACATATCCAGCATTGTTTTAGCTCAATAAAAACAAAAAGAACAAATAACCCAGTTATCAAATGGGCAAGGAACTTGAACAGACATTTCTCCTAAGAAGATACAAAAAAGGCAAGGAGCATATACAGAGATACTTGACATCACTAATCATTCAGTTCAGTTCATTTCAGTTCAGTCACTCAGTTGTGTCTGACTCTTTGCGATTCCATGAATTGCAGCACGCCAGGCCTCCCTGTCCATCACCATCTCCTGGAGTTCACTCAGACTCACATCCATCGAGTCCATGATGCCATCCAGCCACCTCATCCTCTGTCATCCCCTTCTCTTCCTGCCCCCAATTCCTTTCAGCATCAGAGTCTTCCAATGAGTCAACTCTTCGCATGAGGTGGCCAAAGTACTGGAGCTTCAGCTTTAGCATCATTCCTTCCAAAGAAATCCCAGGATTGATCTCCTTTAGAATGGATTGATTGGATCTCCTTGCAGTTCAAGGGACTCGCAAGAGACTTCTCCAACACCACAGTTCAAAAGCATCAATTCTTTGGCACTCAGCCTTCTTCACAGTCCAACTCTCACATCCATACATGACCACAGGAAAAACCATAGCCTTGACTAGACGGACCTTAGTCATTAGGGAAATATAAATCAAAATCACTATCAGTTACTTAACTCTGTATAATGGGCTCTGGGAGTCTGACTCAGTGCTGTGCTCAGTGACATCCCAGAAGGGTGGAATGGAATGGGGGGAGAGGGGTTAAGGAGGGAGGGGGTACATGTGTGCTTGTAGCTGATTCACATTGTTGTATCATAGAAGCCATTGCAATATTGCAAAGTAATGTCTTCAAGTTAAAAATAAAATTTAAAAATGAACACCATGAGATATCACCTCATATCTATTAAGGTGGCTACTATGAAAGAAAGAAAGGGAGGAAGGAAGGGGGTGGAAGAGAGAGAGAAAGAAAGAAAGAAGGGAAAGGAGTGAAGGAGAGCAGAAAGGAAGGAGGGAAATAAATACTGACATCAGTGAGGATGTGAAAAATACAGACCTTTGACTTCTGTGCACTGTTAGTGGGAATGTGCAGCCAACAACCACTGTGGAAAGTAATACAGTGGTTTCTATAAAAACTCAAAATAGAATTACGATGTGATGCAGCAATTTTACTTCTAAGTATACACCCTCCAAAAAATAATCTGAAAGCTTGATCTCAAAGAAATATCTGTACACTCATGTTCACAAAAGCAATAGCCAAAATGTTACCACCCAATCCCTACTTGTTTTCATATACTCTCCCATTTGTTATTTATGGGTTTTAGTATATTGGGACACACTTTTTTTGTTTGCTTGTTTTGTTTTTTAGGAAACTGCTATTCTAAGTAACTATTATTTAAAATAACACAAAGTAAAAAAGCCCTGTAATAGAAAACAAAGCTAATAACTCAAAGTAAGGAGGGTTTGATAATGAAGAGGATGACGTATTAAACCCAAAGAATTTATAGTTGATTGCATGGGGATTTTTTTTTTAATTGTCTCCTGACTTTTAGTTTATCGAGAAAAACTTTGACAGCTTATATTCATGTTTATATATACTGATGCGAAGAACTGACTCATTGGAAAAGAACCTGATGCTCGGAAAGACTGAAGGCAGAAGGAGAAGGGTACAGCAGAGGATGACATGGTTGGATGGCATCACTGACTCAGTGGACATGATTTTTGGTAAACTCCGGGAGTTGGTGATGGACAGGGAGGACTGGGGTGCTGCGATTCATGGGGTCACAAAGAGTCAGATACGATTGAGCGACTGAACTGAACTGATTCATGTTTCTAGAAGCATACAGGTTTTCTGAGATCATTAATTTGTAATTCAAATAGTAATTGAAGTGCTAGTCCACTAAGACAAAATAAAAATACATTTTTATGATGTTTTCAATGCTAATATGCTTTTATACATGCTTAAAGTGATTTTAGTACCATTCTGACCTGTTTTATCAAACAAAAAAATTTTCGAAGAAATATGGTAAGATATGTCAAATGCCTAGCACAGTTTCTGATATTTAATTATCTACTAAAAGAACTCCTCCTAAGACTAAGACCATCGTCCATCATGGCCACTTAAATCAGCATCATGAGTTTGTCATAATGAACCTTCATGTCTCTTTCCATTTGTTACTGTTTCCTCAGCATTCTTCTCCTCCCCAAATTCTCTACCCCATTAACTGTATAAGCATAGAACAGCCCTCTTTGAAAATACCCGAAACTACCACCTTCTAATCCAAGGCTTCTTATTGCTCATCCTCAATCATAATCAACATTACTCACCCCCCTCCAGGTCATTCAAAATACACAAGGTGATAATAAATTAATTAATTAGTCCATGATACACTACAAAATGGTTGTTTAATTTTCAACACAAAGGGTATAATTCAAGTCAATAAATATTGAATGAATACCTGCTAATGCAAGTATTAATAATTTCCTTAACCACAGGCAGGATTCAACAGTTTCAGGAAGGAACTATTTCAGTTCAGTTCAGTTGCTCAGTCGTGTCCGACTCTTTGTGACCCCATGAATCGCAGCACCCCAGGCCTCCCTGTCCATCACCAACTCCCGGAGTTCACTCAGACTCATGTCCATTGAGTCAGTGATGCCATCCAGACATCTCATCCTTTGTCGTCCCCTTCTCCTCCTGCCCCCAGTCCCTCCCTGCATCAGAGTCTTTTCCATTGAGTCAACTCTTCACATGAGGTGGCCAAAGTACTGGAGTTTCAGCTTTAGCATCATTCCTTCCAAAGAAATCCCAGGCCTGATCTCCTTCAGAATGGACTGGTTGGATCTCTTTTCAGTTCAAGGGACTCTCAAGAGTCTTCTCCAACACCACAGTTCAAACGCATCAATTCTTCAGCGCTCAGCCTTCTTCACAGTCCAGCTCTCACATCCATACATGACTACTGGAAAAACCATTGCCTTGACTAGACGGACCTTAGTCGGAAGGAATTAAGGTGTCTCCATTTCCTTCTCATCTTAAATCCCTAGGTAAATCGGATCTTCATGCCAGAGCCTGTTCTAAAACCCTTATATCTTTCATTTCCAAACCCCAGCATCTTCTGTCTTCATGTATTTTCATCTTGATTCTAGGAGCTGGGCTTCTAGAAAGAGTGCCAGTGAACTAAAACAGTAAGCTCCAAGCCTCACATGATAGTATTTAGTATCATACATTTTTGTGGTTTGAAAAGGTAGGCCATTTGTTTTAATATTGATTATCAGGGAAGGTTTCATAGAAGACACAAGGTTTAAACTTTGCCTTGAAAACTGACAAGATTGTTCATATATGAGAAATGTGAGTAAAGCATTCAAGGTTAAAGGAAAGACTATATACACAGACATAGATAATGAAAAGTACACTGAACATTGGCAGAACAGAGATTAATCCCAGGTGACTGAAAGGCAGACCATAAGGAGGTGAATAATAAACTTTGGGAAGAAAACACACATACACACACACAAACACAGTGGTAGAAAACAGAGTATAATGATTAAGAGTTTGAGGTTTAAAACTAAAAACCATAGGAACAAAAGGAAGCTACTAATGATAAGTTGTTTTGAGAATTCAAAGAGGAATGTTAATGCATTAATCACAAAATCTAGAAAAGAGTATTAACTAAATACCACTATTCATTTTCCTGTTATCTTGAGTATCTATAGAATAAAGATTGCTTTATTCTCTGAAAAAAGCTTAAATCATCATAGTTTTATTTTTTAATAAAGAAACCTAAAAGCTTTCCTTGTATAAAAAGTTTATTTGATCTTTCTTAGGTAAAATAAAATTACAAAAAAAACTGGTGACAGAATAGATGAGAGAGGAAGAATTTGGAACTAAAGAGAGTAGAGTGATAAAACAAATGTAAAGTGTATTCCCACAGATCAAAAAGCGTTTATAAAGACTGAAACATCAAAACTTATAAGGATAGTGCCAGTGGAATGAACACTCACATGCCTGGAGGCATTTGATCACATTTTCTGAATATAAATTCAAGGCATATGTTTTTTTAATTGGATAGAACATTTAAAATACTGTCCAGAAAACCTTAGTCACAGTAACTATTCCCAAGGTCACCTTGTAGATGAAAACACTTAATAATGAAACCATTTTTATGTTTAAGTAAATAACCACATTTGAAGTGGTGCCAAAATTTAACAGAAAATGATAGTCATTTATAAATTGTGTTATTGTAAAGTTAAAGGTAATAACAGTCCAAAGAGTTCCTATGTAGTTGAAAATGAACTATAAGTTAGAGATACTATAAAAAGGAATACACATGCATTACAAAGAGGTAAATAAACCTTGGAAGGTTATAAAAGCAAGGAGACAAGTCAAAATACAGAATTTCTGACAATACATTTACATGCTCCTCAGAGGCATTTGACAAAAAATGTATGCATCTCACTAGTGATCTCCCAAAGTTATCTACCTTCACACCCTAGAGTGTTGAAATAAATAAAGAAGCTTTTCCCAAGTTCAAAATACCTTAGTTATAAATCCAGTTATAATTAAGTTGTCTCTGTGTCTCTAAATAAGAAAGAAATAGACCTTAAGAAATATTTTCTATATTCTCAGATTTTCTACTGAAAAGATTCTTCCTAAAGTTACTGAGAGATTTCAAATGTGAGAGGTGTAAGTGTTTAGAAAGCAGAGCAAGATAAAATTTCTTAAACGAAAGTACTAAAATACTGACTGCAAATCTTAAATCTCATTTTGTATCATCAGATAATAAGAGATAGCTAAGGATATGAGTGATATTTTGGAGAAATGTCACATCACACGTGAAGGGTTATTTCCTTCATGGTCTCTAACATTTAATTGGAAATCTTTGCTAACTTGTGGATATAATAACCCATTCTGGGAATTTGTGGCTTATTGCTTGAGCAACAGTGTCATTCTGTTCAATTTGAGTTTCAAACATTCATTTCAAATTCAACAATGTATTCTTGCAGAAACTAATACAATCAATTACAAACTTTACATTACATAATGATTTTAATTTACAAATAACTTTTAACACATATCGTCATGTTAAGATGGGGACCGCAGATTACAAATGATTTACAACACACTGAAAATAGAAGAGAATTAAGAGTATAATTGGTTGTAATTATTTTAGTGTCATTAAATACAATGGGAAAAATTGGTTGTCCAGTTAATTAAGTAAAGAGAATTAGTACTTCCAGAAGTTATTTTTTTTTTTAAACTATCTCAAGAGGAGTTTGTAATCTGTTTAGTAGATCAGTACAACAAAATTTAATCAGGTCTTATTCTGATACATTTATATAAGTCAAGCCAATAGTAAAATGAAAGTAGAACAAACAGGTAACAGATGAAGCAGGAGAATGAAAAAAGGCAGAAGTGAGGGTGAGGAGAGATGAGGAGGGCAAATTGAAAGTGATGAAAGTGGTAAAATAAGATGCACCAAAACCACAGTGGGACTTGACACATTTTGTTTAGTAGGGAAGGCTATTTAAGCAGAGATAACTACAAAGGAACACTCTACAAACTATGTCATTTATGTATGAACAGCAATCACATATAATGTAAGTCGATATCCACTTTTACATGTGCAACTTTTTATTGATAGAATAACATCATTAAAAATGTGTTCCATATAAGTGTTTTCTAAGTTGTTTCTTATTTAATCCTCATAATAAGCTTTGAGTTAGCTACTTGGACTCTCTCTAAATGACAAATTAGAAAGCTGAGGTTTGAAGAAATAAATCAATTGCACAGATGCACAGTAAGAAAAGTGTGATTCTAGTCCAGATTCATCTGACCTTGATGGCCTCTAACTGTTTGAGTTTTACACCACTATTATGCAGGCACTTTGTGAACTAAACATTAAAACACTTTTCAAGTCATGTTATCAAATTCAGAAAAAACAGCAGCTAGGTACTTGAATCTCTGAGCTGACCTTTCGTCTGTAAAATGAAATTTTAATAAATATATAAAAATAAAATATAGTTGGAAGAGATGTTAAGAGCCCTCTAGTCCACTTATGGGCTTTGTGATTTTTTTTTCCCCTAAAAGATCTGATTTATTTTCAACCTATAATGAGTGATGTTATATACAGGTCACTGGGCTAGACATTTTGATATGTAAAAAGAATATTTTAAAACTTTGACCCCCATCAGAGGTCAAGCTGCATCAAAAACATGCTTTTTAATGGAGAATAAAATATCTGAGAAATACACATGCAAATAACATGCTGTGGAAATGGAGAGAAAGGTCTAATTAATAGTAACCAAGGAAATTAAATCTTAAGAAAGTAGGTTACATTTGAAGATATTAACGGATTATTAAAATTTCAGTAAATGAAAAATGAGAAAAGATTATTCAGGGAAGGAGGGAACAGTATAGACACTGGAAATTTGGTCTCACAAGTTTCTCTAACTTGCTTAATGGGAATAAAACTCAAAAAAGTATCATTAATATTGAGAAAGTTAATGGATACAAAGCTAATGTAATATTTGAAATAATGTAACTGTTACCACAATCATCAATGTTGTTGCTATAGTCAGAGAATAGAGTGAGCAGCTACTGTGACTATTCTTGGAAAATACATTTTACAGTGAAATGTAATATTATGTTGTTTTACCAAGAATGATAAAATATGATTTAAGGAAAGAGTAAAATAAAAATTGACTGGAAAAAAAAAGATATGACTATGGGATATGATCTGACACAGTCTTAAAAAAATAAATTGAGGCCAGACAATAGAGAATCTTAATGGAAAGAAAATTGAAACTTATTTCTAGACTAATTCTTATGACTAGGTTTGTAAGAAAAGAAGTAAATAGATTCAATTTGTGTTTTAATAATATGTTATATATGCTTATCTATTAACAACATGCTAATGAAAAGTTATGACCAACCTAGAGAGCATATTCAAAAGCAGAGACATTACTTTGCCGACTAAGGTCCGTCTAGTCAAGGCTATGGTTTTTCCAGTGGTCATGTATGGATGTGAGAGTTGGACTGTGAAGAAGGCTGAGCGCTAAAGAATTGATGCTTTTGAACTGTGGTGTTGGAGAAGACTCTTGAGAGTCCCTTGGACTGCAAGGAGATCCAACCAGTCCATTCTGAAGGAGATCAGCCCTGGGATTTCTTTGGAAGAAATGATGCTAAAGCTGAAACTCCAATACTTTGGCCACCTCATGTGAAGAGTTGACTCATTGGAAAAGACTCTGATGCTGGGAGGGATTAGGGGGAGGAGAAGGGGACGACAGAGGACGAGATGGCTGGATGGCATCACTGACTCAATGGATGTGAGTCTGAGTGAACTCCAGGAGTTGGTGATGGACAGGGAGGCCTGGCGTGCTGCGATTCATGGGGTCACAAAGAGTTGGATACGACTGAACGACTGAACTGAACTGAACTGAACTGAATGCATTTTAAGTCATACTATTAATTTTATAACTTTAGAAGCACATAATGTTTTGTATAATTTGTAGATAAAGAAATGGAGACTTCATACATTAGCTAGTTTCCATATCATTAGCTTAGAAGTGGTAGTGTGCATGCTAAGTCACTTCACCAGTGTCTGACTCTTTGCAAAACATGGCTGTAGCCCACCAGCCTCTTCTGTCAGGCTCTTCTTGATGGGGTTTCTCCAGTCAAGAATACTGGAGTGGGTTGCCATGCCCTCTTCCAGAGGATCTGCCCAACCCAGAGATTGAGCCCATGTCTCTTACATTTCCTACATTGCAAGGCCTGTTCTTTACCACTAGTGCTGTAAAACCAAGACTTAACCCAGTCCTCTAAATTCAAATAATCTTGCTGCACAATATATTCATTTATCTGTTTATTTTTAGAGGAACTACTGTGTGTATGAGTATTACGACAGTGGTTAATACAGACACAACCCCTGCCATCATGCAGTTTACAGCCCAGTAGTAGAAACAAAAATAATTACACTGCGACTTATATTGTAATAAGTGATATTTAAAATTTAAAGATAGAAATTTAGGAACACAGATAAGGAATAATCAACCAGACTGGGGAGTAAGGGAAGGTTTCCTAGAGAAACAAATTCTGAGTTAGGCGGAATAATGCCCCTACTTCCCAATGTCCACATGCTACTCCAAAGAACCTGTGGTTATCTTAAGTTATATGAAAAGGGGAAAGAAGATTGCTAGTCAGATAAATTTAAAATAGAGAGGTTATTTTGGATTAACTAGGTGGATCCAATGTAATCAGGGGACCACTGAAAATGAAGAGAGGGATGTCTCTGGAAGTCCTGTGGTTAAGACTTTGCTTTCCAATGCCGGGATGTGGGTTCAATCTCTGGCTGGGGACCTAAGATCCTACGTGCTTCTCAGCCAAAAAACAAAAAGAGAAAACAGAAACAATATAATAAATAATAAAAACTTTCAAAATTGGTCCACATTAAAAAAAAAAACAAAAACATAGAATCAGAGAAATGGCAGCATAAGAAAGATTTGGTATGACTATGTTGACTTGATATGGCCACAGGCTAAAGAACGCTAGTGACCTCTTTAAAAAAAGCCAGGAGAGAGAGGGGTTGGCAAAGGAATTAATTTCCCTCCAGAGCCTTTAAAATAAGTTTAGAACTACTGACGTCCTCTTGGTAAAAAGCCATGTTGAACTTCTGGCCCCCAGAACTAAAAAAAAATAAATTTGTGTTGTGTTAAGCTATCAAGTTTGAGATTATTTGTTACAACAGCAACCAAAACTAATACAGATATCTATATTGGGATCCTCAATGTACTAATAAGAAGTGTGGCATTTCCATGATGAATCATTTATAATTTATAAGCAGAAAAGTAGCAAAAAGTTTGTGTTATAGAAAGTAACACTAGTGTTACACAAGATTTAGGAGTTGAAAGTGAAAGAAGAAGGTAACCAACACTGAAGACACATATTACCAATAAGCTGCCATGAAGAAAGGTGCTAAAGGCAGCAAGGAAATGAAAAATAGGGCCCTTGCCTCCAGTCCAAAAGATATTCTAGGACTAAAACAATCACATATAATAAAATTTGAAAGAGCACCACTATGCAAAAACCAGAGAGAAAACCAAACTCAAGGTAAGATGCCAGAAAGATTCGAAGGAAAGCCCTAGAAAAAATGACATTTGAGGTAAAAGAGAGTAAGAGGAGTCAAAATTCTTCACGAGAAGTATGAAACTGAAAAAGAAATAGTCTATAGTAAAAAGGAACCTGGGTGTGTAGCTTAATATACGATTGATTTGTTGACAAATAAGCAGGTGACTAAAAAACGTGCCAAGCAAGAGAAACAGTTTCGATTCTTGGATTGGGAAGATCCCCTAAAGAAGGAAATGGCACCCAACTCAGTATTCTCTCCTGGAAAAATCCCATAGACAGAGGAATCTGTTAGCCTTCAGTCCATGGGGTCACAAAAGAGTTGAACACAACTTTGCAACTAAGCAACAAAAGTTAGTATTTCCAATATAAAGAAGTTCTAGGTCATGACAAAGTCAGGACTATGACCAAAAAAATGGTTGTTCAAGTAAACTGAAGGTGAAAAGCACTAGCTATGAAAATGTAGGGGAGCTAAAAGCCTAACATAGTGAGTGTGTGGCCCTCAAGTCGTGTCCGACTCTTTGCAATCCATGGATTGTAGCCCACCAGGCTCCTCGGTCCATGGGATTTTCCAGGCATGAATACTATAGTGGGTTGCCATTTCCTTCTCCAGGGGATCTTCCTGACCCAGGGATCAAACCCAGGTCTCCCGCATTGTAGGCAGACGTTTTACCGTCTGAGCTACCAGGGAAGCCCATGTGTATGTGGCCCAAATGGATGTAAAAATTAACCTTACATAATAGTCAAGGAACCAGAGATAATACTGCCAACATTCGTTGGCTCACTGAAAAAATGAGAGAGTTTCAGAAAAACATCTATCTAGTTCTGTTTTATTGACTATGCCAAAGCCTTTGACTGTGTGGATCACAACAACCATGGAAAAATCTTAAAGAGATGGGAATACCAGACCACCAAACCTGCCTCCTAAGAAATCTGTATGCAGGTCAAGCAGCAAGAGTTAAAACTGGACATGGAACAACAGACTGTTTCCAAATCGGGAAAGGAGTATGTCAAGGCGGTATATTGTCACCCTGCTTATTTAACTTATATGCAGACTACATCATGGGAGATGCCAAGCTGGATGAAGCAAAATCTGGAATGAAGATTTCTGGGAGAAATATCAATAATCTTAGATATGCAAATGACACCACCCTTATGGCAAAAAGTGAAGAAGAACGAAAGAGCCTATTGATGAAAGTGAAACAGGAGAGTGAAAAAGTTGGCTTAAAACCCAGCATTCAGAAGACTAAGATTATGGCATCTGGTCCAATCAGTTCATGGCAAATAGATGGGAAACCACGGAAACAGGGACAGACTTTATTTGGGGGGGCTCCAAAATCACTGCAGATAGTAACTGCAGCCATGAAATTAAAAGACACTTGCTCCTTGGAAGAAAAGTTATGACCAACCTAGACAGCATATTAAAAAGCAGAGATATTACTTTGCCAACAAAAGTCTGCCTAGTCAAAGCTATGGTTTTCAAGTAGTCATGTATGGATGTGAGAGTTGGACTATAAAGAAAGCTGAGCACCAAAGAATGAACTATGGTGTTGGAGAAGCTTGAGAGTCCATTCAACAGCAGAGACCCAATCAGTTAATCCTAAAGGAAGTCAGTCCTGACTATTCATTGAAAGGACTGATGCTGAAGCTAAAACTCCAATATTTTGGCCACCTGACGTGAAGAACTAACTCACTGGAAAAGCCCCTGAAGCTGGGAAACATTGAAGGCATGAGGAAAAGGGGACAACAGAGGATGAGATGGGTGGATGGCATCATCGACTCAACGGGCATGAGTTTGAGTAAATGCCGGGAGTTGGTGATGAACAGGGAAGCCTGGCACGCTGCGGTCCATGGGGTCGCAAAAAGTCAGACACGACTGAGCAACTGAACTGAACTGAACAGTCAAGACTTGGTTTAAGAGGAATGTATAGAGACTGCAAGGAGATCCAACCAGTCCATTCTAAAGGAGATCAGTCCCGGGTGTTCTTTGGAAGGAATGATGCTAAAGCTGAAACTCCAGTACTTTGGCTATCTCATGTGAAGAGTTGACTCATTGGAAAAGACTCTGATGCTGGGAGGGATTGGGGGCAGGAGGAGAAGGGGACGACAGAGGATGAGATGGCTGGATGGCATCATCGACTTGATGGATGTGAGTCTGAGTGAATTCCGGGAGTTGGTGATGGACAGGGAGGCCTGGTGTGTTGCAATTCATGGGGTCGCAAAGAGTTGGACATGACTGAGGGACTGAACTAACTAACTAACTATAGAGCCTTTTGATAACAGTCTTCAGTTAATGTCATGAAATAACCTATTTGTCAATATTTTCCAATGATGAGGAGGGAGCAGGGCGGAAATGGTCTGATAGCTGGAGTTTTTAAACAGCAGAGGATTCTATTAAAGTGCAGAGGCGATATGGACAGTTAGGAAGTAATAACACTCTAGTGGTGCAAGGGAGTAAATTTAAGGTAAGGAAGGGTGTGTGAAAATAAGATTCTCCTTGATTTGGCTGCAGGGGAAATAGCTTCAGTGAGGTGCTGGGTGTCAATTATATCACTAGGAGGTAAAGAAGCTTACTATGTGGGATGCTTATTTACTGTGAAATCAGACATTCCAGAGGTATGGGGAAAATGCCAGGTAGGGGTCAAATTAAAGGGAAGTTGCTTCAGCAGAGAAGTAACACACTGATATCTGAGAGACTAGCAGAGAACAGAGATCATGGGGACACTCTGTATCCAGGGATTTTTGCATTCATGGATTCCACCAACCACAGATTAAAAATATTAGAAAAAATTACAGAAAAATCCTAAAAACAAATCTTGAATTTTCTGTGCACCCAGCAAAAATTTACATAGTATTTATTTTGTATTTAGTCCCATTTACAAACATTTACAGTAAGCATTATATGTACTATAAATGATTTGAAGTATGTGCATGCATGCTCAGTTGCTCAGGAGTGTCTAACTCTTTGCAATCCTATGGACTGTAGCCTGCCAGGCTCTTCTGTTCATGGGATTTCCTAGGCAAGAATACAAGAGTGGGCTGCCATTTCCTTCTCTAGGAGATCTTCCTGCCCCAGGGATCAAACCCACATCTCCTGTGTTTCCTGCATTGGCAGGCAGATTCTTTAACACTGAGCCACCTGGGAAGCCTAATTTGAAGTATATTGATACGTATAGGTTAGATGCAGATATTGTGCCATTTTATATAAGGGACTTGAGTATACACAGATTTCGGCATCCACAGGGGACCCTAGAACCAGCCCCCCAGGGCCTGTGCAGTACAGCTGTACTGAATGACAACTGTAATGAGCAGCTTCTATATGAAACACTAGGCCGTGATGTATATACATAGAATGAATGTAGCATCTAGAAGTCATAGGATGGAAAACTTGCTATGGTCTATTTTAATAGACAAAATAAAAGATAATAAGTAAAATAAAGTCAGATGACATGATCTTCTACATAGAAAACCCTAAAGACTCCACCAGAAAATTACTAGAGCTAATCAACGAATATAGTCAAGTTGCAGGATTAAAATCAACACACAGAAATCCCTTGCATTCCTATACACTAATAATGAGAAAGTAGAAAAAGAAATTAAGGAAACAATTTCATTCACCATTGCAACGAAAAGAATAAAATANGTCAGAATGGCTGCGATCCAGAAGTCTGCAAGCAATAAATGCTGGAGAGGGTGTGGAGAAAAGGGAACCCTTTTACATTGTTGGTGGGAATGCAAACTAGTACAGCCACTATGGAGAACAGTGTGGAGATTCCTTAAAAAATTGCAAATAGAACTGCTTTATGACCCAGCAATCCCACTGCTGGGCATACACACCGAGGAAACCAGAATAGAAAGAGACACATGTACCCCAATGTTCATTGCAGCCCTGTTTATAATAGCCAGGACATGGAAACAACCTAGATGTCCATTAGCAGATGAATGGATAAGAAAGCTGTGGTACATATACACAATGGAGTATTACTCAGCCATTAAAAAGAATACATTTGAATCAGTTCTAATGAGATGGATGAAACTGGAGCCATTTATACAGAGTGAAGTAAGCCAGAAAGAAAAATACCAATACAATATACTAACTCATATATATGGAATTTAGAAAGATGGTGACGATGACCCTGTATGTGAGACAACAAAAGAGACTCAGATGTGTAGAGCAGACTTTTGGACTCTGGGGGAAAGGGAGAGGGTGGGATGTCATGGGAGAATGGCATTGAACATGTATACTATCATGTAAGAAACGAATCGCCAGTCTATGTCCCATGCAGGATACAGGATGCTTGGGGCTGGTGCACCGGGATGACCCAGAGAGATGTTATGGGGTGGGAGGTGGGAGGGGATTCATATTTGGGAACGCATGTACACCCGTGGTGGATTCATGTCAATGTATGGCAAAACCAATACAGTACTGTAAAGTAAAATAAAGTTAAAGTAAAAATTAAAAAAATAAAGCCACAGAAGGAATAAATAAAAAATAAGAGAATCATTAAGTTTTTGAATCTATAAGATTTAGTTGCTGCTGCTGCTAAGTCACTTCAGTTATGTCTGACTCTGTGCGACCCCATTGACGGCAGCCCACCGGGCTCCCCCGTCCCTGGGATTCTCCAGGCAAGAACACTGGATTGGGTTGCCATTTCCTTCTCCAATGTATGAAAGTGTGAAATAAAAGTGAAAAGTGAAAGTGAAGTCTCTCAGTCGTGTCCAACTCTTAGCGACTCTGAGGACTGCAGCCTACCAGGCTCCGCCGTCCATGGGATTTTCCAGGCAAGAGTACTGGAGTGGGGTGCCATTGCCTTCTGCATACATAAAAGTATGAAAGGGAAAGGTAAAAGAGAAAATTCTGACGTTTCTATTCGATGAAATTAGAAGGCTGATGATGCTAATATAAGAACATTCATGATAAGGGGTGAGTTTTGGACCAGTGTATTCATTTTTTCATTTATTAAGCCTGAGGCATTAGGTACATCCCAGAGGAGATGTATACCAAATCATCTGAAATTTTGTTCTGAAATTCAGAGATCAAGGGATTATGTGACGGATTAATCTATACTCTCCAACATCATCAACATAAAACTATAGTTAAAGCTATGTTAAATATACAATCACCTATAGAGAACGAAGTATAAGAAGAAAATACTAAGAATCACTAAGAGAAATGATCATTTAAAGTATGAACAGAGTGAAAGGACAGACAGAAAGCTATGGAATGTTCCGGGAGTTAGGAACAGAACTAGAAATGATAGGAACTTTGGAAAGCAAGTATTAACTGTGGTCAACTACTACAAAGTGTTGCAAGGAGGAGCCAATTCTGACTCCATGATGGATCTCTTTCTTTGACTTTCAATCTTTGTTTTTCATTGCTTTCTTATTGTAATCAAACAAAATGGCATGCCTTGGGGAGCCCTGCCCCTCTGCCTGAAGAGAGAAACACATTCCCTCCCTGAGATTGGCCATTCCAAGGGATTAACAAGAAAATGGTCTTTACTTCCTCAATTCCTCCCTCTCTTCATTCTATAAAAGAAACTGGCATCCAGACCCCCACAAGATGGTTATTTTAAGAGGTTAGTCTGCCATCTTCATGGTCAGTCAGCTTTTGAAATAAAGCCATATTCCTTGCCTCAACATCATGTCTTTTGGTTAACTGGCCTGCTGTGTGGTGAGCAGACCAAGTTGGGACTCCATAACAAAAGTAGTCGAATAATAATTGGAAATGTTAATTAAGTACTTCGTTTCACACATTGTTCCAAATATAGTGTATATTTTAACTCATTAAGTCTTTGTAGCAGTGAGTACTAAGTGATCACCAAAACCGTTCCTTTTTTTTTTTTTCCTGCACGCACAGATGGATAGCATACCTCCTTCTCAGTGTGGATGTCACTCTGTAATTAAGTTCTAGCTACTAGAATGGATGTCTATAACATCCATTCCTGGGCAACCAAACCTCCAACACAATTCATTATGTGCTTTTCCTACCTATTTTTGTAAGGGCAGCCTCACAAAAGCTCCATTAAACTGAGAGAGAGGAAGGCATGGGGCAAAAAGTCAAATACATAGAGGAGATCTTGAGAACTAAAGCTCCATAAAACTTTGAGTGGGAACTTTACATGGCACTAGAAGCAAATAGATTGAAAAAACACCAGGTTTTTGTGGAACCGATATTGACAAAGAAACCATAAACCCGGATTAAACAAAAAATAATGAGAAAATTATTTACCTGTTTAAACCTTGAAAATATTTAACTACTTGAGCCTTAAATGCCCACCCTAGAATTAGAAACAGACCCCAAAAGCAGTGGGGGCCCCAAGGATGAAACTCTACAGTAATGCCTGTTGCAGAGGTAGCCATGAAAACCAAGGGACAAGGAAGAATCTTCAGGATGGAAGAGTTGAGGACCAGAGGAGGACACATACAACTAATTTTCTCACAGACAGTGGAACCTAAGTTTAATTAATCTATCTATTGCTAGGGTAGGGAATCTTCAGCGTGTCTAACACCAGAACTGCATACTACCTATTGGTCAACAATTACTGGATGTCTTCTATTCTTCCCTCTTCTGAATGAGATTGTATTATGGTTGTCCAGTCTCCAGTCCATAGAATAAGCCTCTAGTTCATTAGTTGAAAGAACTCTGCTACATTCATTACAATAACTTAATAAAACTTTGATTTGTCGTCCTTGGGGTGGGTGTAAATATATTTTATATATAAAAGAAGAAGGTTGACTAGATATTTGTGATCCAAAAGGGTAGAATTTTACAGAGATTGCTAGTTGATCACCACTCTCAGTTCTTCCTGGACACAAAGCCAAAACCACAATTTCCTGTTCCCTATACTGTTTTCCACTGGATCATGGAAAAAGCAAGAAAGTTCTAGAAAAACATCTATTTCTGCTTTATTGACTATGCCAAAGCCTTTGACTGTGTGGATCACAAAAAACTGTGGAAAATTCTGAAAGAGATGCGAATACCAGACCACCTGATCTGCCTCTTGAGAAATCTATATGCAGGTCAGGAAGCAATAGTTAGAACTGGACATGGAACAACAGACTGGTTCCAAATAAGAAAAAGAGTATGTCAAGGCTGTATACTGTCACCCTGCTTATTTAACTTATACGCAGAGTACATCATGAGAAACTCTGGGCTGGAAGACGCACAAGCTGGAATCAAGATTGCCAGGAGAAATATCAATAATCTCAGATATGCAGATGACACCACCCTTATGGCAGAAAGTGAAGGGGAACTAAAAAGCTTCTTGAAGAAAGTGAAAGAGGAGAGTGAAAAGGTTGGCTTAAAGCTCAACATTCAGAAAACTAAGATAACGGCATCTGGTCCCATCACTTCATGGGAAATAGATGGGGAAACAGTGGAAACAGTGTCAGACTTTATTTTGGGGGGCTCCAAAATCACTGCAGGTGGTGATTGCAGCTGTGAAATTAAAAGACGCTTACTCCTTGGAAGAAAAGTTATGACCAACCTAGATAGCATATTGAAAAGCAGACATTACTTTGCCAACAAAGGTCCATCTAGTCAAGGCTATTGTTTTTCCTGTGGTCATGTATGGATGTGAGAGTTGCATGGTGAAGAAGGCTGAGCACCGAAGAACTGATGCTTTTGAACTGTGGTGTTGGAGAAGACTCTTGAGAGTCCCTTGGACTGCAAGGAGATCCAACCAGTCCATTCTAAAGGAGGTCAGTCCTGGGTGTTCTTTGGAAGGAATGATGCTAAAGCTGAAGCTCCAGTACTTTGGCCACCTCATGCAAAGAGTTGACTCACTGGAAAAGGCTCTGATGCTGTGAGAGATTGGGGGCAGGAGGAGAAGGGGACGACAGAAGATGAGATGGCTGGATGGCATCACTGACTCGATGGACGTGAGTCTGAGTGAACTCCGGCAGATGGTGATGGACAGGGAGGCCTGGTGTGCTGCAACTCATTGGGTCGCAAAGAGTCGGACACGACTGAGTGACTGAACTGAACTGAACTGACACTATTTTCTATGTTGATAGACATAGCCATATGATTGAGCGCTAGTGAAAATATGGCAGACAGAAATGATGAGACCCATTTCTAAACCTGCTGCAGGAAAACATCTCATGGCAGGTTCTCCATGATCCATTCTAACCAACAACTTCACATGGATGGAGTGGAAGATGATAGAGCTGTCAGTAACATGGGGCTCCTGAATGATTTCTATTAGCAGTGTAGCAAAAAGAACAAGTAAAATGTCGACTTGAGTCATCCTTCCAAATACAAAGCATAGGACAAGAGCACACAAATCATTAGAGCAATCATATAATAGATTGATCTCCAAGGATATTCATGTACACAGTAATTTTTATCATTTCTTGAACACTTAAGTTTCATGAAATGTTCTAAGCAATACAGGCACAGGTGAGGAAAAAAAAAAAAAAAAAGACAAAAGTCCCTAAACAAGATTATTTCAGATAAAAACAAATGCTCTAAAAGAAAATAAAAAAGTCCCAGCACTCTTACCTCTGCAGACCAGGAATGTGAACACTGAAATGTGCTGTGAATTCCAAAAAATGTTTAGTCACTGAAACTTGGGAGTTTGTCACAGTAGCTAACTGAACTTCAAGAGACTTTCCTACAACTTTTAGGCAGATTCAATTATTAACTTTAGAGATAAGAAAATGGAGACACTGAAAAGTCAGATTACTCACCCAAGGTTACACTAGTTAATATGTAGCAGAGAAGAATTGAACCCAGCTAGTTTGCTTACATGGCTTAGAGGTGTTTTATCCTATGACACAAAGTCTTTAAGATTGAACAAAAATAAACATTGATGAATCTGGGAATCATTATTTTAGAGTAGTAATGAAGATAAGGTATGATTGTGTACAGAAGATTTAAAGAGAGTGGATATAAACGATTTTAGTGAATCTCTTATCAAGATCAATCATTTTCATAAATCTTGAGAAACTCAGCATTATAAAGCTTACAGATACCTATGAGACTTCTAAAATCTGAATACCATTTTATTTCTAGGCAAAAACATATCAATGATTATATTCACCCTGAATATAAAAGACTTGCTGGGCTTACCAACTTAGCATTCTTTGTAATCAATGTAAGCAAAGAAAAGTGTCAATATAGAAAAACTGTTAATTTTTTGTAATGGATTCTCCTCTTTCATTATGCTAAAATATCTCTGAAATATCTTGACTTTCAAAAAGCAATTGCTGTCAACCGCAGCCTATCAAAGGATCTTTATTTTAGAAGAAGCAGGACACATAGAAATCGTCGCTAAGTTTTAGACTTAAAATGGTTAAGGCTGTCATTACCCTATCCCAACCTCAAACATACCTAGGAGCAGCTATTCCAAGTTTTTCTCTCTTGTCTCAAACCTCAGCAGTGCTCCCGCATTGTCCACTTACTGCCTTGCCTCCAATTTTATAGTAGAAATTGAGGCTAATAAGGAGAAAGTACTTCAAATTCCTCATCTTCATTTCTTGAGTTGCCTTTCAAAGCTCTCGCCCACTCCCTCTGCCCATCTGTCACAGGGAAGGTGGTGATGTCCTTTCATTTTGAACCCTGGGTATGAGCTCTAACTCCTCATCCCAGCTTCAAGCCCTTTATTCCATCAATGACTACCTTTCTCTTGCATTTTTAATCACGCTATCTCTGCCATACATTAGTGTCCCAGTTCTTTAGAAAGTCATTCTGGGAAAAAAAAATCACATTGAATTATTGTCATTTTCCAAATATAGTGCCTATTTCTTCATACACCATTCCTTCCCCATTTTTTTTAACCTGCCAGATAGCCCTCTTCCTTACCTCTGCCTGTTTCAATCACATTCATCCTGCAATATTTTGACCTTAACTTCTCCTTCTCATTAAAACCTTTACCAGTTTCAGTGGACAGAATTATTCAGCTGGGTTACTTTCTGGTCACGATTGATTGATATATTTCTTTATATTAGCTGTTTTAAAAAATAGTTTATCTGTTACATGTCGGTCTCCCTCGTAGGCTGAAAGCAGAGTTCATGTGTAAGCATAATCAGTCCTGAGCACAAAGACTGGCATTTCAATGCTCAGTATATATTTGTCACAATGAATGAAAATACTGTTCAAAGAAAGAAAGCAAAGAAGATACACATTTCCTCTTTCTTTATATTGATAAAAACTTTGGACAAGGGAAGATTTGCTCAAACTGACTGCTTTAAGTTGGACCTTAAAACTAGACTTCTTGGATGATAAAATCAAAATAGTAATACTTGTCATTACATCTCTCCCAATAATCTTTTTTCATTTTCCCTTGAGCTCTCATTTCCATTCTTATTTCATTTACCTTTATCTAATATTTTCAGTACTTTTGTATACATAGGAAAGGAAAGGAAAGTGAAGTCACTCAGTCATCCGACTCTTTGCGACCCCATGGACAGTAAACTACCAGGCTCCTCTGTCCATGGGATTTTCCAGACAAGAGTACTGGAGTGGGTAGCCATTTCCTTCTCCAAGGGATTTTCCTGACCCAGCAATCAAACCCGGGTCTCCTGCATTGCAGGTAGATGCTTTACTGTCTGAGCCACCAGGGAGGCCTTTGTATACTTTGTCTCATTTCTATAAAGAGCTTAACTTAAAATATTTTGACTTGATCCAATCTGCCTTTTATTTGCTTAGAGAAATGGGGTTGTATAAAACAGTTTATCTCAAGTCTTTTTTTGCCCCATAAAGTATTTTTTTAAATGAGTGTTTATATTTTGTCACCAATTGTCCATGAAACCCAATTTTCCAACATGTTTCTCAAGGCAATGCATCATTGGACTTATGGTTCTCCTGTGTCTGGTGATAAATGTGGGGGTAGAGAAAAATTTTTAATTATTATAATCTCTCCCTTCCATCTTTATTCTCCTGTGTAAAAGAATAAAGAGTATATCAGGATTAATTCTTTTGCTTCAGAGATGGTTCACCCAAATTGATCCTTAAAGTATGAAGCTGGGTCACATTCTGACTGGTTCCTCTTCCCCAAAATGATTACATCAGACATAGAGTCATATGTTTACTTATATCCTCCACTCCTTTAACTAGGTGAACAGTTTAAGTAATTTATCTTATTGAATGTTTCCCTGTTGGCTCAGTCGGTAAAGAATCTGCCTGCAATACAGGAGACCTGGTTCAATCACTGATTCGGGAAGTTCCCCTGGAGTAGGAAATGTTTAGAAAAATAACGAACTGTCTTAGTTTTTCCAAGATGTATTGAGAGAAATGCTAGACTTCATTAAACAACATAACCCTACCATCCTTTGGATCAAACTATTGAAGAATAGGGTTATGTCACAGAAGAATGAATCAAAGCTAATCTCCACCATTAGACTGCAAGGAGATCAACCCAGTCAATCCTAAAGGAAATCAGTCCTGAATGTTCATTGGAAGGACTGATGCTGAAGCTGAAACTCCAATACTTTGGCCATCTGATTATGAAGAACTGACTCATTGGAAAAGACCCTGATGCTGGGAAAGATTGAAGGCAGGAGGAGAAGGGGACAACAGAGGATGAGACGGTTGGATGGCATGAGTTTGAGCAATCTCTGGGAGTTGGTGATGGACAGGGAAGCCTGGCGCGCTGCAGTCTATGGGGTTGCAAAGAGTTGGACATGACTGAGCAATTGAACTGAACTGAATCTCCACCATAAACTCAATAACCAATTACAAATATCAGAGGTGGAAGGAAGTGATTACCTTTATATTTATTATCCTCAATTTGAACAAAATAACAATGTTTTGAGTTAAGTTGAAAAATATCTTTAATTTATATTCTCAGCATTTTTAAATTAGCTATTTATAAATCATGTATAAAACAAAATTCCAATGGAGAAATATTTGAAAACACAGTAAAATCTCAAGGATTTGATATTTTTAAATAAAAATTAGACTTCTGTATTTGGAAATCTTAAAAAATGTTAGAATCAATGGTTTGTATAATGAATGCTATCTCTTGATTAAGAAATAAGATTTTTTCAGTTCCACTAGTTTTACATTTTAACTGACTGAACATATCATTTAGTCATCTTTAAAAACTATTTAATATATATATGCTGCTGCTAAGTCGCTTCAGTCATGTTCGACTCTGTGCGACACCATAGATGGCAGCCTACCAGGTGCCGCCGTCCCTGGGATTCTCCAGGCAAGAACACTGGAGTGGGTTGCTATTTCCTTCTCCAATGCATGAAAGTGAAAAGTGAAAGTGAAGTCACTCAGTCATGTCCAACTCTCAGCAACCCCATGGACTGCAGCCTACCAGGCTCCTCCATCCATGGGATTTTCCAGGCAAGAGTACTGGAGTGGGGTGCCATTGCCTTCTCCGTAATGAATATATACATACATACATATATGTGTACATATATATATATACACATACATGTACATAATACATACACATAAATCAGAAACCTTTCAAATCAAATATACCAAGAAATTTCACATAATACATCTAGAAACTGGAGAATTTGAAATTATCAACTACTGTATGTAATCAAAATATAAAATTATTTCAAATTTCTGAAAATTTGAAAATTTGCTCTGTGCCTTACCCAGTTCTAGGGGTGATAGGAGTGAAATAAAGTCCTGAGAGGTTAGTCATCTGAGAAGAAAATGGTCCTTTGTCCCGACATATAGTCCAGAAAAAATGCAAGGTGAAGGAAGTGCTTTGCCTGGGAGCAAAACACTAGTCTGTACTCAACATTTAAGCAGATGCACCTAAGAGACCTCCGTAGGGATTTGCGTGTTTCTCATTCACGCTATAACATCATGGATGTAACTAAGCAGACAGACCTGAGGAAAAAGGAATGGCTTTTAAAGGCTGAAAGAGGGGAATACATAGAGTGAATTTTATCAATGAAGGGTGGTGATAAAGACATTTCAGTGGATAAATGATGATCTCAGCGACCAGAAACAATCATCTATTACCAGGTCCTAAGTCAATCTTTCCAAACAATTTCAGAGAAAAGAAGGAACCCTGAACTGATCAAGTTTAAATTTCGACTCACCCTCCAGGTGGCGCTAGGGGATAAGAACACACACACACACACACACACACACACACACACANCTGAACTGATCAAGTTTAAATTTCGACTCACCCTCCAGGTGGCGCTAGGGGATAAGAACACACACACACACACACACACACACACACACACACACACACACACGACAAAAGAAAATTCATGTTGAAATGCAAATCTCCTGCACACACACACACACACACACACGACAAAAGAAAATTCATGTTGAAATGCAAATCTCCTGATAAAAATAAAGATACATCCCTCTTACATCTGCAATTGTGTGATTGTTAGCTGTAATATCATCATCATCTCCATCATCACCATCACCATGTCCTAAGTGTTCTTTTTGTTTCAGGTAGTGATAAATTGCTTCACATTAACCATCTCATTTAATCTGCTGAACACCTTTAAAGAGTAAGTGATGTTATTCACATCTTTTTACATAACAAAGATCAGGATTAAGTAACTTGACCAAATCATACTTTAAGGACCCAGGATCTTTACTAGGATTGTATTAATTCAAAGTATTGATAGTTTCTTATTTAAAATATTAATTAAATCTAGGTAGTTAGATCAGCTACCTATAGAAGTAAATAAATACACAGACAGACTGCCATATGATAATAAAATCTCTTTTATACATCTGTCCTAGTCAGTGAGAATTTAATAGGGAGAAAAACTATTTTTCCACCACAAATTTTTTCCTAAAGTCAGATTTTTAAAACTATATTGTTACTATCATTTTTCTGGTTAGCATAAAAGCCAAATAGAAATTAGAAAGGATATCAGGTTCCTTTGTTTTCACAGTCTCAAGGAATATTGAGTATCAAAATGATGACTTGATTTTAAAATGCAATTGACATGTTTAGTGATCA
>SJYQ01104678.1:3589-36594 GCA_006410935.1 Redunca redunca | reverse complement strand
ACAAAATTGTATGTTCTTCAGAGAAATGTTTAAAAGGATATAGAAAGTTTACACAAGAATTTTTTTCTAATATGCACTGTGACTGGTTATTTAACTGTTCTTTGTGGTTGAATATTATAACTCATGTCACTGAGATTACACAAAAAAGCAAGACAGACATGACAAGCATAGGAGAATCATGAGACAGCTGCGTAATTACTGCAAATGAAAGCCTTCAGTTACACGTAAGAAATTGTGAGAGAAAACCCCCCTGCAGTTTCACAGCCTGAGTACACAGAAGTGCTGAGTGATAAATTCTTGGGCTTTTTTGGAAAAAAATATCAACAGTTTTACAGCCTGAACTCTATATAAATAAATGAATACAGCATGCATGTGTTTGTGTGTTAGTTGCTCAGTTATGTCTAATTCTGAGATACCATGGACCATAGCCCACCTGACTCCTCTGTCCATGGAATTACCCAGGCAAGAATACTGGAGTGGATTGCTATTTCCTTCTCCAGGAGATGTTCCTGACTCGGATCAAACCCAGGTCTCCTACACTGCAGGCAGATTATGTAAGGTCTAAGCCACCTGAATGGAGGGCAAATATACCACTGGAAGAGCATGCTTCTGGAATTAAAGATAGGAACTAGAGAAAAACAATAAAAAATACAAATGATGGTTTCATGACCATTCACAGGTTAAGAGCAGCTGAGGCTGTTTTCAGTGTATTCACAATGCAAAAAGTGGGAGGAACATGTGGAAGAAATTGCTAGATATAGTCACACTGTATTGTAATGAAAGCTACTAACTTGGTTGGGTAAGCAGCAATGAAAAAATCATTCTCTATGATCTATAGTTATAAAATTTGAATGATGTCTTAAAACTAGGAGGCAGAGGAGAAAGAAGACTTAAAAAGAGGGATTAATCATGAATAGGGCCAAAACTAATGTAGAAGTTTCAAAAATTATGTTCCATTATAATTTTTGGAGATTGAGATCATACTGTCTCCAACACATAATGAGGCTATATTCCAGAGCCAATAATTTCACCACAAGCCATTGAATATGAACATTTTCTCTAACAAATTATTGAATGTTATCAGAAAGAAACAAGGAGCTATTTAGGGGAGAATCTTAGCTTTGATAAATCACTGAATATAGTACTTCACTCTCCAGAATATGATGACAAATATTGCTTTTGAAACATTTGCCAAAGTTTGATAAGTGTTCCTCTTGATTAATTTTGGGGAAGAAAACAACTTGTTTAAACTGTTTCATCAATAATATTTACTGTTACTAATTATCAAATACTACTAAGATGTCATTTGTAATATTTTGAATAACAGATATCAGTGTTTATATAATTAGCTATTAAAAATACTGTGTAACCACAANTTATGCCAAATACAAAAGAGAATAAAAATAAATTTAAAGTTATTTTAAATAATAAAGAGATAGTTATCACTTTAAACAGCAAAATCCTTGATTTGCTCACAAAGTCCTCAAAAAATAATATTGAAATGAAATATTTGTTGGTTTTGGAGATAATAAAGTCCACTAAAGGAAAATTCTGGTGAACAACAATGTATCTACTTCAAATTCCAGATCTGAAATATTATCACCTACTATGCCAATAAATGGGCTCACAGAATAATAAAACCACAATCATCAAACACTGAGAAATAATGTACCCAAAATGGTTAAGAAGAAATTGACATGGACTTTGAAATTTTGGGGATGAATAGCAAGTAGATATTCAAACTTTGTGCTGAAGGATTTGATATTAAGTCCATGCAAATGTTAAATCAGAACTGTAAACTAATAGTCTGGATGTAAGAAAGGAGCACTCCTCATGTGTTGATGTAAAGACAAGTCCACTCAAGAAAGTTATTCTGTGATCTAATAATACTCAAATAATTAGGCATGTATCTATTCAAAAACCAGTTTTTAATATGCCTGGAGATCTAATGTTCAGTGTAGTGAGTATAGTAACAATATTGTATTAGAAATATCAAAATTTCTGAGACAAAATCTTAACTGTCCTCAACACAAAACAAATGACAACTACATGACATTATAAAGGTGTTACTCTAGTTATATTGCAACATATAAATGTATCAAACCAACACACAATTGACCTTAAACTTACATTGTTATATGTCAATTATATCGTGATGAAAAAATGAGTTCTTGATTGAATAATATAAACAATGCACTTTTAAAAATTTACCTACACATTGCAACCACTTGAAAGCACTTTAATTTAGCTATGAAAACTAATATATCTAGATTTTATAAATTAAAGTGAGTTTGTTAGAATAATAATTTCCTAAGGACTCTTTATTGTTATTTTAGGAAGTCTAATTATTATGCAATGTATAGTGGAGCCTGTTAAACACTCACACAACAGAAAAAGTATTCTGGTACTCCTGGGCATACCCACAGACATCCAGAGATGACCATGTGACTGACTTCTGCTGTCAATTACAAGCAGAAATTATGTGTGTTCCCTTGCAGGTCAAGCTTGTGAATATACACCATCTAAACTCTGGTATCTTCTTTACCCCTTTCTGGAGAAGGCAATGGCAACCCACTCCAGTACTCTTGCCTGGAAAATCCCATAGACGGAGGAGCCTGGTAGGTAGACCATGAGGTCGCTAAGAGTCAGACACGACTGAGATACTTCACTTTCACTTTTCACTTTCATGCATTGGAGAAGGAAATAGCAACCCACTCCAGTGTTCTTGCCTGGAGAATCCCAGGGACAGAGGAGCCTGATAGGAGGCCATCTATGGGGTTGCACAGAGTCGGACACGACTGAAGTGATTTAGCAGCAGCAGCAGCAGCATCTGTTCTTTAGCTCTTAGTTCTTCTAAGAACTAAGGTGGGAACTTCTAAGAACTAAGGTGGGAACTTCTAAGAACTAAGGTGGGAACTTCTAAGAACTAAGGTGGGAGTAAGTATGGTAGCTAAGAATCAAAGGGAAAACTGCCCTAACTAAAGGGTCCATCATCAAGAGTACTTGAAGATCATTGCCAAAGAACTTACAGTTGACTGAACTGATATACTGTATGGTAACCAATTACTAATCATTCTGACTTCATGTTGACCACTACACCTATCCATTCTGACTGCCTCCCACCTGTGTGCTCACAGTGTGGAATTAAAAATGCCTGCTCTCCTTTAGCAGCCTGTTCTCATCAGTGGGAAGAACAGTCAAGCTTGAACTTGTAGTTATCAGAATTCAGCAATGTCTTCTGGTAGGTAGAAAGTTACCAGGACCCTTCTGGAAACAATAGACCCCTTCTATTTGTTTTGCCTTGTTTACATCTTTTACATTTATTTTTCAGCAATCCCTGATTGACTGAAAATAAAATCACATTTCTTTGTGCATCAAAGACAAGACAAGCCTTCACAGTGATTTAGTCTACTATGATTTCTCCAAGGGCATAACAATAAACCAGATGATTTCTTTTTAATAAATACTTTCTCTAAAAAAATAAGAGAACATGTTTCTTGATTTATCAAAACAATTACACTCTTTGTGTTTCACTGTGAAGGGTTCTCCAATGATTTGTTCCATTTTTCCTTTTATCCATCAATATACCCACACGTTCATCATGTTAAAATTTATCAGACCATTTTTGCAAATAAAACTGGAAAAGTTTTGGATACAAAGATGAAAAACAAATTTGTTCTCATCCATAACATTTTTAGGTATATTTATTAATAATATCAATTATTAGCAAACAAGAGCTGTTATCAAGCATTATTACCAACATTTCTGTATGTTTCTTATAAGCTTGAAGCCATGCTAAGTGATCTGCATAAATGATCTCATTTAATACCTACAATAGCCAAAGTAGATCTTTTACCTCTATAATATTTTCAAGAGAAAATCAAAGTAAAAAAAAAATTAATTCCTAAATGCAGAGGCTATTGAGTGGTGAACCTATGTTTCAAGAACATATTGTTTCCTGAAGCCTTTCTCCTAAGGTAAATTCATTGTCAATATAAGTACAGTGATCAAATTCACTAGTGTCTCTAAGGTTACAGGACATATGTATAGTAGGTGGTCCAGTCTTAAATTTTTATGCTATCAAAAGTGACAGAATCAAAATAAATATAAAATTAATAGGATAACTAGTATATGCACCTTTTAATAGAGTTGAACCAGATATTCATTTCTAATGATCCAATTATAGCATTGCAATTTAAAGCAATGTTTTAAACTATTTACTCTTCTGTTTATGAAATGCTTATAGTGTTGAAAATGAATTTAAAGTTTTAACTTCAAGAGTATTTTCTAATGTAGGAAACACCTTAACAACATCCAGAGCAATTGGGCATCCATGTCTACATAAAATGTTTCCTGGAAAGAGGAGATCAATTCCTCATAACAGAGCCCAATCTATACTGTGTAATCTTTCTGAAATCTATCCCACTTCTTCCTAACTTCAACTCATTGATCCCAGTCCCCTCCTTTGAGGGATGCACAATTAATTTACTTACAGATTCTACCTGTCATCCTTCAAATACTTAACAGATCTCCGTAATAACCCCAATGAGTTTCTCCCTTCCAGAATATCTCCTTAGTGTAATTTAAATGCGCTGTATTGTAATAAGCAGAGTATTATAAGGGGACAACTTTCCTCCCCATATCCCACCCCGTGCCACATGCAACTCATAAGAATATCTAAGTCTTTAATTTAACAAATGATAAAAAAATTGAAATTAAAAAAATTAAATTCTATAATTCAAATTGCAAGTTAGTATAAGGTCACTCTACAAATAGAGTGGAGTGGCTCTTAATAAGTAACCTGGCCACTTCCGGTCCCGCCGCTGGCTGTGAGGGGCCGCGTCTCGCTGCTGCCGGCCGGCTGGGGCATGGTGTTGGGCGCCGGGCCCGCCTCGCCTGTCTCGGGGTGCCCAGGAAAAAAGCAGCAGTGATGCTGACGCTGGCAAGCAAGCTGAAGCGGGATGATGGTCTCAAAGGGTCCTGGGCGTTAGCCACAGCCTCTGACTCCACTCGGCGGGTGTCTGTGAGGGACAGGCTGCTTGTTAAAGAGGTTGCAGAACTTGAAGCTAATTTACCTTGTACGTGTAAAGTGCATTTTCCTGATCCAAACAAGCTTCATTGCTTTCAGCTAACTGTCACCCCAGATGAGGGTTACTACCAGGGTGGAAAATTTCAGTTTAAAACTGAAGTTCCTGACGCATACAACATGGTGCCTCCCAAAGTGAAATGCTTGACCAGGATCAGGCACCCCAACATCACGGAGACCGGTGAGATTATGTCTCAGCTTACTGAGAGAACACTCGATCGAGGGCACCGGCGGGGCCCCAACAAGGACGCTGAAGGATGTTGTTTGGGGATTAAACTCTTTGTTTACTGATCTGTTGAATTTTGATGATCCCCTGAATATTGAAGCTGCGGAACATCATTTGCGAGACAAGGAGGACTTCCGGAATAAAGTGGAGGACTGCATTAAGCGCTATGCCAGATGATACGGGGAGAGGACTGCAGGGCCGCGGACTATGGTGAGGAGATGGGTTCCACCCGCAACCAAAGGAACCTCTCCCCATCCTCAGCTCCCCTCAGTCCCGCCGGCTCCTCCGAGTCCTGTGACCGTGTTGTCCTGAGGAAGAACCTCTTCAAGACCGCCCATTGTAGCCGAAGAGTTCCACATAAATACAGCCAGAAAATGTGTCTGGGGTTCTAAAAAGAGTTGTCTGCTTACCTTAATATGTTTACTTTTTTGAAACTGTACTGTATAGGCTGTTTATGAGAACGAACTCAGCGTCGAGGCTAGAGCTGCTTCTCCCCTCCCCCGTCAGTCCCACCTGGGTGATGCTGATGCTCAGTGTAGCCCGCAGATTGGCCGTCAGAAACCCGCTGCAAACTGTGATTGGTGCGAAGTCTCTTAGCTCCTCCCACGAATGTCGGCCCTGCCTAGGTGTCGTGAAGCTTCCCAGAATGCAGAGTTATTCACTGTAGATCTCTTACTGAAATGCGTATTTTATTTAATATAAGTATATTTTGGAACAGATTTGTAATTTGTACAATTTAATGCTTTAATTATTAAAAAAAAAAAAAAAAGTAACCTGATTCTGTCCTTGCGGTTTCACTTAATTTCTTAGTTTCAAAGGTCCCTGGCCAAGTTTTTTTAAAGAGTTGGACTCTTCTCCACTGAAACCTATAGTTTTTTTACACAAAACATTTTTTTCTTTTGGTTTCACCTATTACAATTGAGAGAAATTGAGAGAAAGGATATGCCATTGTGAAATTTTCTAATTACATCATAGTTTGTGAGTTTTATTGTATTTCATATATAGGTTTTATGGGGGTGGGGAGGGAAGGAAGTCAGAGTATATTTTTCTTGTTTATTGGAGATGTATGACTCTCCTACTCTTGAATAAGGTTAGATTCTACCCACTACATGTATTTTAGAGAGGAAAATGCTCTGAAAATTGATCAAGGCACTGTACGCTTGAGCAAAATTGATCTCTAAGGTAAACTGTATTTCAATTAGAGGTGACTTTTCCAGGCCTTTAACGGCATATAATTAGGGTCCCAAAGCAAGTGAAAATGGGGGTTTCATAAACAAAGGCCTCCAAATTGCTAAGAGTATTGAATGGTAATGTTAAAATGAAAATACAGTGGCCCTTAAACATGCTGCTGCTTCAGCCTTAAACATAAAGTGCTATTATATCTCATATGGGCACGCTCAGACAGGAAATTTCTTAATGTAGGAAAAAGTGAAAAAGAAAAAAAATACTAGTCTCTCTAGAAAGAAGGAAGCATCAGGAACAAGAGAGAAATAGAAATGCCTCTTGGAAGAGAATTCTATATTAGGTGTTGCCAGTGGGATTAATGAAATTTGAGAAATTTCAAGATCTTATAACCAGTTTGAAGTTGTCTCCTAAGTTTTCCCTAAGACCTCTTTTGGCTTCTATAAATCTCCAGGGAAACTTAGTTAACTATAATTATTACTTAGTATTAGGAAAAGAAGAAAGGATGGGGGTGAAAGATATGGGCAAAGTGGAGCAGAGAGTTTACTAGATTAAGATTGGAAGGTCCTAATAAAATACCTAGAAGAGAAACCAGGAGAGAAATTAATAGAATGAATTGAACATCTACAACCAGCACCACTAAACACATATCTTAAGCTACTTTCTTAAATCAAGTAAAAGGTGGAAGCTAAAGTTAGTGTTCTACTATTTTCTTCCAGAAAAGGAGGACTTTTAGTTCCCAAAGTCTCATATAATAGGCTAATGTCTTTACCTTTTGAGGCATTTATTATATATTAAAACTTAGTTAATTTAAAATTATATAACATGATAGTCTTTAAATAATATGTAAATATTTAAGTATAGTATGGTTTGAAGGGCTTCCCTGGTGGCTCAGACTGTAAAGTGTCTGCCTACAATGTGGGAGACCCGGGTTCAATTCGTGGGTTGGGAAGATCCCCTGGAGAAGGAAATGGCAATCTACTCTAGCACTCTTGCCTGGAAAATCCCATAGATGGAGGAGCCTGATAGGCTACAGTCCATGGGGTCGCAAAGAGTTGNTTAATATTTCATCAAGCTACAGTATTCACTGATTCCATGACTATCTTCTCTTGTTCTTTGAACTGAAACTTTTGCAACTTCAGTTCAGTTTAGTTCAGTCACTCAGTTGTGTCCAACTCTTTGCGACCCCATGAATCGCAGCACGCCAGGCCTCCCTGTCCATCACCAACTCCTGGAGTTCACTCAGACTCGTGTCCATTGAGTCAGTGATGCCATCCAGCCATCTCATCCTCTGTCGTCCCCTTCTTCTCCTGCCCCCAATCCCTCCCAGCATCAGAGTCTTTTCCAATGAGTCAACTCTTCACATGAGTGGCCAAAGTACTGGAGTTTCAGCTTCAGCATCATTCCTTCCAAAGAAATCCCAGGGCTGGTCTCCTTCAGAATGGACTGATTGGATCTCCTTGCAGTCCAAGGGACTCTCAAGAGTCTTCTCCAACACCACAGTTCAAAAGCATCAATTCTTTGACGCTCAGCTTTCTTCACAGTCCAACTTTCACATCCATACATGACCACTGGAAAAACCATGACCTTGACTAGACGGACCTTTGTTGGCAAAGTAATGTCTCTGCTTTTCAATATGCTATCTAGGTTGGTCATAACTTTTCTTCCAAGGAGTAAGCCTCTTTTAATTTCATGGCTGCAGTCACCATTTGCAACTTCAGTAGGACATAAATGCATAAGAGTTTTAGTGAACACTAAATCTGCAGCTGTAGCCCTGGGTTTCTTGGTTGGTCCGTCTAGGTTATACTGAGATCTTTCTGATGCTATGTTGGGGCTTCAAGCAAGAATTACACATCTCCTTTCTTTAAGCAAACTTAGAATAGTTATTCTATCTTTGTTTACTCATTTATTATAAACTATATTATGGGTTGAATACTTTCATGGGTTCTTGAAGAAAGCCACAAAGATCGACATCAAGGGAATTAAAATATCACAAGGAAAAATCCAAAGCTTAAGCTATGACATTAGCATGAAAGTGATTGTTCTCCACTCAAGAAAATGTAAATCTTATCAAGGTCTATGCATAGTTAATGAGAAAGTTAGCTTAAGATAAATATCACTGCTTATGTTATTTACAAAGGGAACTTAGTTTGTAGAAAGATAGGTTCCTGAAAATATAAGTTTAAATTTAAGCTGGTGTAGACAAAATGAAGTGTAACAAGTTCTAACAAAATGTACTTTTCCGACAGCACAGTCACAATGTGAGTTATAAATAAAATTACACTAAGGGGAAAAATATTCTCTTTTCCTTTCCTCCCTTCCTCCCTCTCTCCTTTCCTCCATTCCTTTTTTCCTCCCTTCTGTTACACTTCACTTCAATCTTTTATTTTTTGTAAATGTTTTTACCTAGAAAAATATCCATGAAAAACATGATGAATATTTGATGAAATAACTTTAGAATTTCAAGAATGTCAGCAAAAAGGCAGGAATTGCATATAATATTAAATTATACTAATATTAACAGCAAGTGTCTTGAAAGAAGAGAAATATCTAAGTAAGAAATCAGTCTCTACAGAGCATCTGCTTAATGGTGAAGATTCATTGCTTACGTGGTGAAATTAAAAGACTCCTGCTCCTTGGAAAGAAAGCTATGACAATTCTAGATAGCATATTAAAAAGTAGAGACATCACTTTGCTAACCAAAGTCCATATAGGCAAAGCTATGGTTTTTCAGTAGTTATGTATGAATGTGAGAGTTGGACCACAGAGAAGGCTGAGTGCCCAACAACTGATGCTTTTGAACTGTTGTGCTGGAAAAGACTCTTCAGAATCCCTTGGACTGCAAGTAGGTCAGCTCTGTCAATCCTTAAGGAAATCTACCCTGAATATTCTTTGGAAGCACTGATGCTGAAGCTGAAGCTCCGCTACTTTGGCCACTTGATGTGAAGAGATGACTCATTAAAAAAAAAACCCTGATGCAGGAAAAGATTGAAGGTAAAAGGAGAAGGGGGTAGCAGAAGATGTGATGGTTTTATAGCATCACTAACTCAATGGACATGGATTTGAGCAAACTCCAGGTGATGGTGAAGGACAGAGGAGCCTGGCGTGCTGCAGTCCATGGAGTTGCAAAGAGTCAGACACCACTTAATGACGGAACAACAACAACATTTCCTATGTGGTTGATAATCAGAGGAAGCTAGATAATCAAAAGACGCTACGAATCCCTCTGCCATCCATGCCCATTCTGTCCTAAAGAAAGGAACTGAACTAAACTGAGTAGTAGCTTCCCATTTCCCATGCCTGTCAACTTGCTAGCTCTTGTCTATCTTCTATTGATCTTGGATTCAGACACAGACTTGGACACTATCAAAGACTATGCTCAAACCTTTTTTTATTATGTGTTTTTAATTACTACAGTATCTACTTCTGGCCATAATTCCACAGGAAATAGATTATGCCTCTTAAAAAAAAATATCTAAATTTGACTTAATTTCTTCAGTTCTGCCTTGAATACTCTAAATGGAACCGCTCAATTTTGTCCATCTAATAAGCCCTTCATCCAAGAATTCAAAGATAACAAACTCTGAGAAACGAGGTCTTATGTCTAGGGGCAACTAATATAAATTTAAGTGTGCAGTATTAGTGATTTGAGCAATTGAGACAACATCTAAGAAGTCAAAATAATAGTAGAATAACTATATTCCTACTAAAGAACAACTTCTCTTATTCTGCTGGAGTATCTTATGTGAGTCAAAAATAAGGAAAGAATATAATGTCTATGGCTAGCACAACAAGTTATGTGATGTTTTGTTTAGTTTTCAAAAGTTAAAGGTTCCTAGAGGGTCGCCAAAACACGAACCTAGAGAATATTATACTTAGTGAAGTAAGTCAGACACAGAGAGACAGATAGTATATGACATCATTTCTATCTGGAATCTAAAAGTAATGAGTTTACATATAAAACAGAAATGGCCTGACAGACATAGAAAACAAATTTATGGTTAGCAGAGGGATGGAGGAAGGAATAAGGGACAAATTGGCAGTGTGGGATTAACATATATGAACTACTACACATAAAATTGAACTGTGGTGTTGGAGAAGACTCTTGAGAGTCCCTTGGACTGCAAGAAGATCCAACCAGTCCATTCCGAAGGAGATCAGCCCTGGGATTTCTTTGGAAGGAATGATGCTAAAGCTGAAGCTCCAGTACTTTGGCCACCTCATGCGAAGAGTTGACTCATTGGAAAAGACTTTGATGCTGGGAGAGATTGGGGGCAGGAGGAGAAGGGGACGACAGAGGATGAGATGACTGGATGGCATCACTGACTTGATAGACGTGAGTCTGAACTCCAGGAGTTGGTGATGGACGGGGGGCCTGGCGTGCTGCGATTCATGGGGTCGCAAAGAGTTGGACACGACTGAGCGACTGAACTGAACTGAACTGAACACATAAAATAGATAAGCAAAAGATTTACTATATAGTGCAGGGAATAACATTGAATGCCTTGTAATATCATATAATGGAATGTAATCTGAAAAAAGTAACTGAATCACTTTGTTATACACAAGAAAATAGCACAATGTTGTAAATGAACTATAATCCAATAAAATGTTTGATAAAAAAGAGATTAGAGCATCGAAACAAGCTAAAAGTTCATCAGCAGAGGAATGGGTGAAAAGATGTGGGACACATATACAATGGAACGTTGCTCAGCCATAAAAAGGAATGAAACTGTGTCATTTGCAGAGACGTAGATGGACGTGGAGACTGACATACAGAGGGAAGTAAATTAGAAAGCGAAAAAAAAATGTCATATACTGACACGTATATAGAATCTAGAAAAATGGCATAGATGATCTNGACAGAGGATGAGATGACTGGATGGCATCACTGACTTGATAGACGTGAGTCTGAACTCCAGGAGTTGGTGATGGACGGGGGGCCTGGCGTGCTGCGATTCATGGGGTCACAAAGAGTTGGACACGACTGAGCGACTGAACTGAACTGAACTGAACACATAAAATAGATAAGCAAAAGATTTACTATATAGTGCAGGGAATAACATTGAATGCCTTGTAATATCATATAATGGAATGTAATCTGAAAAAAGTAACTGAATCACTTTGTTATACACAAGAAAATAGCACAATGTTGTAAATGAACTATAATCCAATAAAATGTTTGATAAAAAAGAGATTAGAGCATCGAAACAAGCTAAAAGTTCATCAGCAGAGGAATGGGTGAAAAGATGTGGGACACATATACAATGGAACGTTGCTCAGCCATAAAAAGGAATGAAACTGTGTCATTTGCAGAGACGTAGATGGACGTGGAGACTGACATACAGAGGGAAGTAAATTAGAAAGCGAAAAAAAAATGTCATATACTGACACGTATATAGAATCTAGAAAAATGGCATAGATGATCTTATTTACAAAACAGAAATAAAGACACAGACAATGAGAACAAACTTATGGAAACCATTTGTAAAATAGGGTTGAGATGAATTGGGAGATTGAGATGGACACAGATATGTTATTGATACTATGCACAAGATAGATAACTAATAAGAACCTATTGTATAGCACAGGGAACTCAACCAGTGCTCTATGGTGACCTAAATGGGACAGATATCCAAAACAGGAGGGGGTGAATGCATATGTATAGCTGATTCACTTTTCTGTACAGTAGAAACTAATACAACATTGTAAAGTAACTGTACTCCAATAAAAATGAAAAAGAACAACAACAAAATGTTTACTAGAGAAAGTTGCAGGTTTTATATACAGGAAATGTATATCTTCCTGTTTGCTGACTATATGATTGAGAAAGGAAATCTCAAGTATGTGGAATGTTCAGGATGACTTGTTCTTTCAGCACTCAAGGTCCAGAAGAAAGAATAATGCACTGATACTAGCACTGATACTGGTGTAATATTAGGCACATGCATTTTTGCTAACATGTTTTCAGGACCAGGATATATAGAAAAATAAAAGATGCATATCATAACATGAGATGTGTATTTGAAATAAACTGAGCAAATTTTAAACACACATTTGTTTGTATTTATCAGTTTGTAGTACATGTGCAGGAATAGCATCTTTTCTTGATGAGCTGTGTGTTACTTACTCCTACCATCTTATAGATAATATTTAAGATCTCTGTGGAAATAATGACAGATACTCAATTTTTAATGCAGCGTAAATGGTTAGTTAGGAGAGTTAGGGTTGGGGTTAGAGTTAGGGTTAGGTTAGAAATGGTTAGTAAGGAGATTTAACTAAGAAGGAGAACTGTACAGGGCAACTTCCATTTCACAAAGGCTAAAGGAAGGCAATGCCAAAGAATGCTCAAACTATCGCACAATTGCACTCATCTCACACGCTAGTAAAGCAATCCTCAAAATTCTCCAAGCCAGGCTTCAGCTATACGTGAACCGTGAACTTCCAGATGTTAAGTTGGTTTTAGAAAAGGCAGAGGAACCAGAGATCAAATTGTCAACATCCGCTGGATCATCAAAAAAGCAAGAGAGTTCCAGAAAAACATCTATTTCTGCTTTATTGACTATGCCAAAGCCTTTGACTGTGTGGATCACAATAAACTGGAAAATTCTTCAAGAGATGGGAATACCGGACCACCTGACCTGACTCTTGAGAAACCTATACGCAGGTCAGGAAGCAACAGATAGAACTGGACATGGAACAACAGACTGGTTCCAAATAGGAAAAGGAGTATGTCAAGGCTGTGTACTGTCACCCTGCTTATTTAACTTATATGCAGAGTACATCATGAGAAATGCTGGGCTGGAAGAAGCACAAGCTGGAATCAAGATTGCCGGGAAAAATATCAATAACCTCAGTTATGCAGATGACACCACCCTTATGGCAGAAAGTGAAGAGGAACTAGAAAGTCTCTTGATGAAAGTGAAAGAGGAGAGTGAAAAGGTTGGCTTAAAGCTCAACATTCAGAAAACGAAGATCATGGCATCTGGTCCCATCATTTCATGGCAAATAGATGGGGAAACAGTGTCAGACTTTATTTTTTTGGGCTCCAAAATCCCTGCAGATGGTGACTGCAGCCATGAAATTAAAAGAGGCTTACTCCTTGGAAGAAAAGTTATGACCAACCTAGATAGCATATTGAAAAGCAGAGACATAACTTTGTAACAAATGTCCGTCTAGTTAAGGCTATGGTTTTTCCAGTGGCTGTGTATGGATGTGAGAGTTGGACTGTGAAGAAAGCTGAACACTGAAGAACTGATGCTTCTGAAATGTGCTGTTGGAGAAGACTCTTGAGAGTCCCTTGGACTGCAAGGAGATCCAACCAGTCCATTCTAAAGGAGATCAGTCCTGGATGTTCATTGGAAGGACTGATGCTAAAGCTGAAACTCCAATACTTTGGCCACCTCATGCGAAGAGTTTACTCACTGGAAAAGACTCTGATGCTGGGAGGGGTTGGGGGCAGAAGGAAGAGGGGACGACAGAGGATGAGATGGCTGGATGGCATCACCAACTCGATGGACAAGTGTTTGGGTGAACTCCGGGAGTTGATGACGGACAGGGAGGCCTGGCATGCTGGAATTCATGGGGTCGCAAAGAGTCGGACATGACTGAGCGACTGAACTGAACTGAACTGAAAGAATAATTTGGGATTCCCAGGCAGCTTAGTGGTAAAGAATTCACCTGCAGTGCAGGAGACACAGTAAACGAGGGTTTGATCCCTGGGTCGGGAAGATCCCCTGGAGGAGGAAATGGCAACCCACTCCAGTATTTTTGCCTGGAAAATTCCATGGACAGAGGAGCCTGGCAGGGTACAGTCCATGGGGTTTCAAATAGTCAGACAAGACTGAATGACTGAGCACGTAGGCACAAAGAATAATTAGCAATATATTCTGGCCTATAAAAGGGAACATATTTACCTCATTCCCTTCATTGTGCAGTAGAAATTAACACAAAACTGTAAAGTAGCTATAACCCCCAATTAAGCAAAAGTAAACAAAAAAGGGAACAGTCCTTATGCATATTTTCAATGTGTGATAGCAGATTAAAGCAAACAAATTATTTGTGCAAGCACGTACCCAACACAAGCATGTCAATTTTTCCTATTGAGTATAGCTGATCCCGAGCAAAAAGAAAAAGGAAGCTGATTATTTTGCTTTCAGTGCTTAAATGAGGCAGCATGCCTATAATCTTGAGAGAAAACTCAGCAACAAATCAACTTGCCTACCCTCCTTAGGACAGTGGCCTTTCAAAAACTTCACAGAAATGGTTAATCTGCTTTGTCCCTGTTGCTCTCAAAGCTTCCCAGAGAACTCTGTGCAGCGCAGCTGCACTGCAGATAGCCTGACAGTGTCATTAAAACGAAGAGTATCTCTGGAGAAGGACTGTAATCCTAGAATGAAAAAAAACAAAATCAATTTTTTCCCTTTCTATCTGTAGAACCCCTGAGAACACGGAGGACTCTTACATAACTTCCAATATTTGTACAACTTGTCCCAAAATCACATCTCAATTCATTGTGCTTGTGACCTATGAGAAAAGAAGGCAGTTTGGGAATCTACTCTTCAGTGAAACAGAAGGTCAGGCGAAGAAACGGATAATGTGAAAGGAGTAAATGTAAGTCCATGGGGAGCGGCTCCTCTTTCTCCATCCCAACAGCAAAAATGATGGAAATTGTGCCCTGTGTCATGATTTCATTCAGAGTGGTTCATCCAGTATTATTGATATACACGTTGATCCTGTCTAAATGCCTTTCTACCAACTTTCTCCCCATATTTAGGAAAAAAATGTGAAAATCAATCAAATCCTTTTTCTAATAATACAATTTAGTGAGACCATGTTCATCAGCCCATAGATTCACTTTGATTTCCTCATTTCTTGTCTTCAGAAACAACTGTGTTTTTTGAGCAGAGGTACATTTCATAGCAATACCTAACATATACTATCTGGATATTTTATGTATGTGTGAATTATAATTTATGATAGCCAAAGCCATTGAGTTATTCTTCTGTGGAAAAATATATCTTTCAAACTAGGCTTCCATGTCCATTGGTCTAACTTATTAGATTAGGGTCTAACAACAAAAATCTAATGAAATTTGACTGACTGGACTTACTAGCTATTATTGAGAACCAAAAAAGAGAGAGGAAAAAAAAATTAGAAATGTCTATTTCTATAATCACATTTAAAAGTGACTCATTGTATTATGTTATACATCAATTCTGTATCCTATGAGGAAACCAAAGGTAAATAAAATATTTAGATAAGAAAAGTTTTCAATTCAATCTATTATGGGAGTCCTGCCTTTCCGCTGAGTTAAGCTGTGTGTGTTCTGATAGAAAACAGGGTCTTACTGACCCTGTTTCAAGTCTTACTGACTTGAAAAGCTTATATAACAAAGGATTGGGAAAGCAGAGGACCTTCCTCAGGAGACATCTGTCCAAACACATGGGGTGTTAGGGAGACTGTGTGCTGTCCCCCTGAGAGCCAAGGTTCTCCATTCTATAATCAAGTATTTGAGGATTCTGCCACTGATTAAAGTCTTTGAAGACACTGTTTTTTGTCTTTGCTCAAAACACAGATCTTTACTCTGCCTTTGTGTTGACTGGGTTATCCTCTCCATGGACTGATTACTCAACCATAGAACTTAATGAGAAATAGCTTAAGAGTTTTGAAGTATGAACAACTTAGGCTAAACTTTCTAATAGATTGGTTAATCAAGACTAAATCATGACAGTCATGTTCCAAAAATAGAAAGTTGAGATTTAGCATTGAGACTGCATACCATCATTCAAGTTCTTATTCCCTTTTTCACACATGACAGTTAGAATGGAACCCTCCTTGTACATGAGATAACCAACTCTTTTGAGCCCTCTCAAAAACACTAATGTGTGACGCAATGGCAGACTCTCCTGTCAGTGCCAGATGCTTAATCCTGAGCTCACGTCCTAAGGTTAAGGGAAGGCTGAGTACACTTTGTTCTGATCAGAAGCTCCAATTGAGCAGAATACCAAAATCAGATTGATTATAGTCTTTGCAGCCAAAGATGGAGAAGTTCTAAATAGTCAGCAAAAACAAGACTAGGAGCTGTCTGTGGCACAGACCATGAAATCATTATTGCCAAATTCAGACTTAAATTGAAGAAAGTAGGGAAAACCACTAGACCATTCAGGTATGACCTAAATCAAATCCCTTACAATTATACAGTAGAAGTGAGAAATAGATTTAAGGGACTAGATCTGATAGACAGAGTGCCTGATGAACAGTGGACAGAGGATCATGACATTGTACAGGAGACAGGAATCAAGATCATCCCCATGGAAAAGAAATGCAAAGAAGCCAAATGGTTGTCTGAAGAGGCCTTACAAATAGCTGTGTATAGAAGAGAAGTAAAAGGCAAAGGAAAAAAGGAAAGATATACCCATTTGAATGCAGAGTTCCAAAGAATTGCAAGGAGAGATAAGAAAGCCTTTCTCAGCGATCAGTGCAAAGAAATAGAGGAAAGTAATAGAATGGGAAAGACTAGAGATCTCTTCAAGAAAATTAGAGATACCAAGAAAACATTTCATGCCAAGTTGGGCACAATAAACTGCAGAAACTGTATGGACCTAAGAAAAGTAGACAACATTAAGAAGAGCTGGAAAGAATACACAGAGGAACTAGACAAATATGATCTTAATGATCCAGATAATCACGATGGTGTGATCACTCACCTAGAGCCAGACATCCTGGAATGTGAAGTCAAGTGGGCCTTAGTAAGCATCACTACGTACAAAGCTAGTGGAGGTGATGGAATTCCAGTTGAGCTATTTCAAATCCTGAAAGATGATGCTGTGAAAGTGCTGCACTCAATATGCCAGCAAATTTGGAAAACTCAGCAGTGGACACAGGACTGTTTTAATTCCAATCCCAAGGAAAGGCAATGCCAAAGAATGTTCAAACTACTGCACAATTGTATTCATCTTACATGCTAGCAAAGTGATGCTCAAAATTCTCCAAATCAGGTCTTCACAGTGCATTAACTGTGAACTTACAGGTGTTCAAGCTGGTTTTAGAAAAGGCAGAGGAACCAGAGATCAAATTGCCAACATCTGTTGTATCATCAAAAAAGCAAGAGTTCCAGAAAAATATCTACTTTGGCTTTATTGACTATGCCAAAGCCTTTGACTATGTGGAACACAATAAACTCTGGAAAATTCTGAAAGAGATGGGAATACCAGACCAACTGACCTGCCTCTTGAGAAACCTATATGCAGGTCAGGAAGCAACAGTTAGAACTGAACATGGAACAACAGACTGGTTCCAAATAGGAAAAGGAATACATCAAGGCTGTATAGTGTCACCCTGCTTATTTAACTTATATGTAGAGTACATCATGAGAAACGCTGGGCTGGAAGAAGCACAAGCTGGAATCAAGATTGCCGGGAAAAACGTCAATAACCTCAGATATGCAGATGATGCCACCCATATGGTAGAAAGTGAAGAAAAGCTAAAGAGCCTCTTGATGAAAGTGAAAGAGGAGAGTGAAAAAGTTGGCTTAAAGTTCAACATTCAGAAACCTAAGATCCTGGTATTTGGTCCCATCACTTCATGGGAAATAGATGGAGAAACAGTGTAAACAGTGACAGACTTCATTTTGGGGCTCCAAAATCACTATAGATGGTAATTGCAGCCATGAAATTAGAAGACGCTTGCTCCTTGGGAGAATAGTTATGACCAACCTAGATAACATATTGAAAAGCAGAGACATTACTTTGTCAACAAAGTCCATCTAGTCAAAGCTTTGATTTTTTTCCAGTAGTCATATATGGATGTGAGAGTTGGACTATAAAGAAAGCTGAGTGCCAAAGAATTGATGCTTTTGAACTGTCATGTTGGAGAACACTCTTGAGAATCCCTTGGACTGCAGAGAGCTTACACAGAAACTAAAAATGTAGTAGAATAAATAATGAATCCCTCCTAATATTTGTTATACTTGATTGGTGCAAAGTCTCTTTCCTTTTGTTCAGTCATGTCTGACTCTGCAACCCCATGTACTGCAATTCGCCAAGCTTCCCTGTTCTTCACTGTCTCCTGGAGTTTGCTCAAACTTATGACCATTGAGTTGATGCCATAATTTCCACTCAAAACTGAAATGGGAAGAATAATTCTCAGATACAGTACTGGAGAGAAGATTTTTCTTTATAAACATCCACAGACAAAAGTTTTTCACCTAGCTTGCTCATAAATCCATATTCATATAGGATTATCTTCCTAAGGATTTTACTGTAATAATTCAATCATAGCATGAGGACAGAGTACTGTAGCAGGGTATACTATGTTATGAGTAGACCTCATGCTCATAAACAAATACATTCATAATAAACATCAGCGGAAAAGAGATTACCAAATTTCAGGGTAAAGCACATGGTGTTCAGCAAGGTCTCAACTGTGAAGACCCTTCAGGTATAATTGAATAGGGAGAAAACTCTTTTTGAAAACATAACTGGAGACTATGTTATTTAAAAACTCTCTGTTAGGCATTATGCCAATTATTTTATGTGCATTAATTTATTTCAACTATAAATTCATCATCTTTATATTCCCAACTTCAGTTGAAAAAGCTGAGATAAGCAAACCGAGTAAACAGAGAAGACACAGAAATACTCGGAGACCACATATAAGTTATGAAACTTGACTATTATCCAGGCCGATTGATACTGAAAAGGGAACACACCAATTACTATTGCCAAATTGACTTCCAATAGTACCCTCTCAGAATCTTTGAGCACAAATATAAATAGCAAAGATTTGCTTGTCTACTGCTGCTATGGTCTGAATATTTGTGTCTCCCACAAAATTTACATGTTGAAACCAAATGTCTAGGGTGATGATACTAGGTAGTGGTCAGGTCATGATGTCTTAGCTCTCATGAATGAGATCAGTGTCCTTTTAAAAGAGTCTCCTTTTGCAAAGTCAGAGACAAGGAAATGCCAAAAACCTGTAAGAAGGCCCTCACGCAGCAAGCTGACACCGTGATCTCAGATTTATAGCCTCCAGAATGGTTAGAAATCAGTATCTCTTGCTTGTAAGCCACTCAGTCTATAGTATTTCTTTATAGCAGATTGAAGAGACTAAGACAACTGCTAGCTTCAGTTCATGATTTGTACTCAGTAGTTTTTTCACTCATTTGTAAAAAAACAGAAAAAAGAAAAAGAAATGGTATTGTTTTTGTTCAGTCACTCAGTCCTGTCTGACTCTGCAACCCCATAGACTGCAGCATGCCAGGCCTCCCTGTCCATCACCATCTCCCAGACTGCTCATGTCCATTGAGTTGGTGATGCCATCCAACCATCTCATCCTCTGTTCTCCCTTCTCCTCCTGCCTTCATTCTTTTCCAGCATCATGGTCTTTTCTAATGAGTCAGTACTTCACATCAGGTGGCCAAAGTATTAGAGTTTCAGCTTCAGCATCAGTCCTTACATTGAACACTCAGGACTGATTTCCTTTAGGATGGACTGATTGGATCTCCTTGTTGTCCAAGGGGTTCTCAAAAGTCTTCTCCAACACCACAGTTCAAAAGCATCAATTCTTTAGTGTTCAGCTTTCTTTATGGTCCAACTCTTACATCCATACATGACTACTGGAAAAACTATAGCTTTGAGTAAATGGACCTTTGTTGGAAAAGTAATATCTCGGCTTTATAATATGCTATCTAGGTTTGTCATAGCTTTTCTTCCAAGGAGCAAGCGTGCTTTAATTTCATGACTGCAGTCACCATCTGCAGTGATTTTGGAGCCCAAGAAAATAAAGTTTGTCAAAATATAATTGAGTAATCACATTCCTTGATATTTCCCCAAAGGAGCTAACAAAATACATACATACAAAAACCTGCACACAGACATTTATACCAGCTTTGTTCAAAATTTTCAAAACTTGGAGGCAACTAAGATATCCTTTAGTAGATGAATGGATAAACAAATAGTGGTACATCCAGATGATGGAATGCTATTCAGTGCTAAAAAGAAATGAGCTATCAAGCCATGAAAAGACATGGGAAACAACACATATTACTGAGTGAAAGAAGCAAAACTGTAAAGAATACATAACATATGATTCAAACTATATGGCATTCTGGAAAAAGCAAAACTATGGAGACAATACAAAGATCAAATTTACTAGGGAGTGGGAGTAGAAAGAGACAAAAACAGGCAGAACACAGAAAATTTTAGGAAGGTAAAAGTACTTTGATACTATAATGATGGGTATATATCATTATATATTTATCCAAACCCATAGAATCACCTATACCAATAGTGAGCCCTATGGAAAACTATGAACTTTGGGAGATTATGATATATCAATGTAGATTTACCCTTGTAACAAATTACCATTCTGGTGAGTGATGTTAATAATGGGAAGGCTATACATATATGGGGGCAGATGGTTTATGGAAAACCTCTGTATCTCCCTCTCAATTTTGTTTTAAGTCTAAAACCTCTCTTAAAAAAAATAAAATCATAAAAAAACAAATTCATTCATCATGACATTCTTAGAGAACACTTTTTTCTGGTAATCTCAATTTCCTCTCCCATTCATCTTAAAAAATTTAATGAGAATTGGACCATAAAAGAAAGAATGTGTATAAAAATCAAATGTTCACTGAAGATCAATCATATATGAATCTCTTAGCTATGAAGTAGTTGAAAAGTTTAGCATAATAAATAACCTAGCTCAATAATGATGGTAATAGGCACTATGATAAATTATTACTAGTCATAGGATAAAGTTTAAATATTTGAACAATTTAGCATTATTTTAACCTACATGCCATCAGTGACCTTGTGGGAGTAGAAATTCAGAAGAAACTGTTATGACAGGGTGATAAAGAACAGTCATTTGAAGTAGAAGCAGAGAACACTGTATGAGTTATATAATTGACTTTAATATAATTGTATTGAATATACATTACACACATGGTCATAGAAATTGTCACAAATGATTAATGACTCTCTAAATCATGGTATGAGTTTCAGATCATTTTATAAAGTCCATTAACCTACAAAGTATTTTAGTCATGATCTTTGTTCCTTTTTATGAATATCTAATGTCATATTCACTTGGAACATTATAAACATTTGGACTCAGATCTGGAAGGGCCCTCAGTAAGTTTGCTTGTCTCTCCATCACTCACTGACCAGTAGTGTATGTCAGTCATTCCAGAAACAGACACTTGGATCCTCTCAGGAGAAAGGATTCAAGCATTCTAAGTTCAGATTACTTATACTTAAAAAATTCAAAATGCCAATTTACCTATGAAACAAAGCAATAGTGTATAGCCCAGAATGGAAGTAAAATCAAGAATTGGAGTCAGGAGGATGCACTTAGGAAATTTTGAATTATTTCTTCCTCCTTACTTCATTTCTAATCCTTTAATTCATTTTTAGTTGGAGATTCAATATTATTAGTNGAAATCATTTCCAAGTATTTCCCAGTTCTAAAATTAATCCTAAATATGGAAATATCTGCAATTCCAGAAATGATCAATATCAATAAGAGCAGAAATATCCAATTTATTTGAGAATGTCTGTATTTATGTACATTGTAATGGTGTGCTGCAGTTCATGGGATCACAGTGTTAGACATAACTTAGCAACTGAACAACAAACAATAAGCATGACCTACATAAAAGAAAGAATTGATAAAATATAGAATGATAATATTGCAGAGTATTAGACAGTAAAACTGTATAATAGTCAAGAAAATATGGCCTTTCTAGAAGCTTTAACATACTTTTAAAAGCAAGAACAGTTATTCACACACTGGTGAGAATAACCATCAATTGTACTGAAATGAGTAATAGAAAACAATTTTTGTAAAGGCCACTCTAGTGGCTATCCTAAGGAGGAAAAAAAGAAAAGAAAAACAAACAGCAAAAGTAGTATTTCAACTGAGGTAGGAATATACTGCCAAAATATATAATGAGAAAAATTTGCCTGTTTATCCAGATGTAAAATTAACAACTATAAAAAATACCAGGGGGCACCTCAAAGCAATGACTGTAGAATGTTAATCTAATTGATTACGGGGCTCTAAGATGTTGGTTATAAGCAACAAATCATGAAACATTTTTTCCCTTTACATAATAAGATATTTCTTTACATCTTTGATATCTCTGTACTATCATCTATGATCCCCAAATAACCTTCCACTGTTTGAAAATCTTAGGTCACAGATGTTCCTATCCTTAATAGCAAAGAACACAAATTACTTGCCAATTTCTATCTAAAATAAATGATAGGTTTGAAGCTGAAAATCTTAGACAATCTCTCTTAATCTGGACATTTTTGTAGGCTGCTTCTTCTCCCTAGAGGGCCCCTATTAATTTTTTTCCGTTGTTCTCCCTGACAAATTTATCTTCATTGTTAAGGACTCAGCTTAGAGTTTCCACTCCCTAGCAGCAATCTCTGAAATCCCAAAGACTAGGTTATTATTGTTCCTTGGTTAGCCTCAAACTTTGTGCAAACTGCCTTAGCATTTATAACTTTTATCACACAGTATTATTAACTTGAATATCTTCCCCAAAAGACTGTAAATAGCCTGGGATAGAAATCGTCTTATATTTTTATTGTTGTATTCTCAGTAACAAGCACACAGAGGGCTTTTGGGTGGTTGGGATTGACACATATACACTACTGATACTATGTATATATGTGATACTGATACTATGTATAAATTATGTTCTATGGGGTCACACAGAGTCGGACAGGACTGAAGTGACTTAGCAGCAGCAGCAGCATGTGATACTGATACTATGTATAAATGATAAATACTATGTATAAATGATACTGTAAATAAATGATAAATGTATCATAAATACTATGATATATGATATCTGTATACTATAGATAATAATGAGAACCTATGTGTTGGAGAAGACTCTTGAGAGTGCCTTGGACTGCAAGGAGATCCAACCAGTCCATTCTGAAGGAAATCAGCCCTGGGATTTCTTTGGGAGGAATGATGCTAAAGCTGAAACTCCAGTACTTTGGCTACCTCATGCGAAGAGTTGACTCATTGGAAAATACTCTGATGCTGGGAGGGATTGGGGGCAGGAGGAGAAGAGGACGACAGATGATGAGATGGCTGGATGGCATCACTGACTCGATGGGCATGAATCTGAGTGAACTTTGGCAGTTGGTGATGGACAGGGAGGCCTGGCGTGCTGCAATTCATGGGGTCGCAAGGAGTTGGACATGACTGAGCGACTGAACTGAACTGACTGATGCTATAGCACAGGGAACTCTACACAGTGCTAGACAGTGACCTAAGTGACTTTGTTATTGGTTTAGTTGCTAGTCATGTCTGACTCTTTTGCAACCCCTGTGGACTGCAGCCCACCAGACTTTCCAGTCCATGGGATTCTCCAGGCAAGAATACTGGAGTGGGTTGCCATTTCCTTCTCCAGGGGATCTTCCTGACCCAGGGATTGAACCTGCATCTCCAGCACTGGCAGGCAGATTTTTTACCACTAGAGCCACCTTGGAAGCCTCTTTGTAAAGAAACTATACTCTAATAACATTTTTAAAAAACAGATAAATCAATATGATTTATTGAAGGATTTTTACAATTAATCAAGAATAAAAATAGCATAGGGAAGGCAGAAAAACACTTATTGTATGCAAATCATCAATCCCCCCTACACACACACACACACACACACACACACACACACACACACACAGAAAGGCAGTAAAATTTATCACCATAATAATCCTTTGTGGACTTACTATGTGTCAAAGCTTTATAGACACTGTAGTTTTTAATTCTCACACCCATCACGAAAGCCAGAATTTTATATCTGAGGAGACTGAGGCTTTAAGGTAGTGAACAACTTATTCAGGATCTTGATTCTGGTTGCCTGATTTCATCTTTAGTTATTATACTATAGTTCTTTCCCTTCATATGTACTCTGTGGTGGCTCAGACAGTAAAAGCATCTGCCTGCAATGTGGGAGACCGGAGTTCAACCCTTGGGTCGGGAAGATCCCCTGGAGAAGGAAATTGCAACCCAGTCCAGTATTCTTTCCTGGAAAATCCCATGGAAAGAAAAGCTTGGCTACAGTCCAGGGGGTTGCAATGAGTCAGACAGGACTGAACGACTTCACTTTCACTTTCTTTCCCTTCTTATGTATTCAGTACTTCCATTTGTTCACTTATTTAAAAATAAAGATGGAATATCCAATATGGGTATATAACACATATTAAAATGATCAGTTTTCCCAGGCCACACAAGCATGGGAAGGGAAAATATGCAAACAAGGACAAAGAGATGGCACGTTAGCAGAAATGGAGGCCAACACTGAAAGCATCTATACCATAATTCTGAGGAGGCTGGAATAAATGCTATATTTTCAAAAAATATGAAATGATATATAGCACAATAGCTTCCCAAAATAGAGAAAAAATTTTTTTCCAATTTGTATGAGTTTTCTCAATTCATATATTGGCTGGAAATTCTTCCAGTTTCTTGAAAAACTTCTAATGAAGTCCAGGTTTAATTTCAGTGCTTTGAATAGCACAGGAGACTGCAGATAGAACATTAAAGCAGCATCCTTTTTACTGCATTAGCAAATATCTCTGTTAAAATGCAATTAGCAAAAAGAAAGAACACTTTCCATTTAGTCAATTTCAGCCTGTGCTATACAATTTTAAGGTGTTTGTGTGCATGCAATGTGTGTGGATGTGTCTATGTGTGTATCTAAAGGGAACAAATCAAAGTGAACAAAATAGTTTTTAGAAGACAGAATATAGAAAATGTCTCCAGATAAGACTGGTTGATAATTTAATGATAAGAGTAAAACATATTCATGTCTGCACTCCTACTAGTCCATGGATTTCAGGAAAGAATCATGCCTGTGCCTTTTTCATTTCAAGTTACGATGTTTTGGCATTTAATAGGCACTGAGTATATATGTGCTGAAAAATAACTGTCAAATGCTTATTTTTCCCTAACCTAGCAATTTCCAGAAACTGGTATAAAGAAGGCTGAATTTCTCATTCCACTTGACAATGCCAGAATGATTTTTCTTGTTTCTCCCTAGTGACCTTAGGATCGTAAAAAGGTTCTGTTTACAACCCGTAAGGTGACCACCAAATGCCTGAAATAGAGTTTGCTTCATTTCTTTTCTTTTGCTTAGTTTCTCAGTTACAATTCCAGAACTACATTTCTGAGGAAAAATGTTCCTTTACCGTTTACACTAAATGGGCAAGTAGCTAGATCACAAACAAAGCAAAGAATGAGGTCATGAATTGAAGATATTTTATGGAAGCTAGCAATGCAATCACAAGAAGGAAGATGAGTTGAGGCAGTAATACTTTAATTAAAAGAATGAAGTGGATCAAATTGGAAATTTAACCTAGGGAGCACAACCAGGATATTACTGCTGCCACTCTGCTTTTAACACAACTTTCAATAAAATACAAATAGGGAAGACAGGCTTACTGTAAATCACAATAGGCAAAGAAAGTACAAGGAGCCATTCAGAAAAGACTAAACTCACAGAGGAAGGAAATGGCCTCTTATTAGACCCAGAATTTAGGAAATGGAAGAAAATTCAGGCCTTTTACTTTGAATTGTGACATTGCTACCTTAGTTCTTTTTGAACTCAAGACCTTATAAATGTTTAGGTCACATGCTTCCAGCTCTGCAAATTGAGAAGAGTGCTCTCTCTATGTGACTTCACACAGTAAATACTATTTGATCCATCTCAAAACAGCCTCCTAGGAACTAGAAAAACTAGAGGGGAAAGCCAGTCATCTTCAAAAAATTAAGCTCTGTGGTCAGAATCTTTAACATGAGATAAGCAAAAACCTCTCTAGTCCTTAATTCCAGACTCTGTGTGTCAATGACTATGTATCCAAAATTCTCCTGACACTTCCAGAATAGTTGCATGAGGAGTCCTGGACACTGCTTTCCTGATTTGCCCACAGATTAATGCTCTGTGAACAGTGTTTCACTTATTGCTCCATATTTTATGACTGAAATGACCCTGCTCATACACTAAGCACCCATGCATCTCCCAAAGTGTCCACCATTTTAACCTGTACACACAGCTGTACTATCAGAATCTGAGTCCATGCTTAGCTTCTACCTTTAAATCCTACTTATGTTTAGCCAAGAATAGAAGACACATCCCTTTGGAGCTCATTTCTAACTGAATTGGTTAGAACTATTATCTAACAGTTACTTAGGATGAAATATGTTTCAATCTAAGCTCAGGATTCATTCACCAAACACTTATTTAAAATATATAATAGCTTATTTTTCAGGAAATATGGCATTATATTATTATTTGTTGTTAATTACTATTACATGGTAAGGGTTCCCTTATGGCTCAGCTGGTAAGAATCTGCCCACAATGTGGGAGACTAGGTTTGATCCCTGGGTTGAGAATATCCCCTGGAGAAAGGAAAGGCTACCCACTCCAGTATTCTGGCTTGGAGAATTCCATGGACTGTATAGTCCAGCGGGTAGCAAAGAGTGAGACACAGCTGAGCGACTTTCATTTCACTTCACTTCATTACATGGTAAGGAACATGAAACAAATAATGAGGAATTTACAGGTTCAGTCCATAACATGTAATAGCTGAGCTTATGTACGTACAATTTTCCAAGGGAAATGCTGATAGTCCAGTGCGAGATTAATTATAAATTTAACACTTTAAGCTACCCACTAAGAGACAGGTTAGGTAGTTGAAGGATAACTCATTCCACAAAATGATAGCAATCTTAGCCTAGGTTTTGAGCTGGATTAAATTTCTCCAATTTTAAAAAGTAAACCAAATATGATTTCCCTTGCTCATCTCATGAGTCACTTCATCAGCTTTTCATTTCTTAATTGTAGAATAATTAGCACAGATTGCAGATGGGATAAGAGCAGGGTGTGGGGTCAGCTCGGAAGTGAGGGAGGGGAAACACTAGGATTAAGAAAGACAATTTTCTAGAATGTGTTTAGGTGAAGAACTTGAAACCCACAGGATAGAAGGGGAGTTAGAGAGAGAGGAAGGGTCAGACTTAAAGATATCAATCTATTTCTTCCCTGGTTAAGATTGTAATTCCTATTGGTGTCATTAAGAAGATGCAGAGGCTACAGGCTCATGGACTCATTCTATTTCTTACTAAGTTCATTATCATTAGAATACATAACAGAATGGTTCTGAAGAGCTGATGCTTTCAAATTTGGTGCTGGAAAAGGCTCTTGAAGAGTTCCTTGGATAGCAAGTAGATCAAAACAAGTCAATCCTGAAGGAAATAAACCCTGAATATGTATTGGAAGGACTGATGCTGAAGGTGAAGTTCCAATACTTTGGCCACCTGATATGAAGAGATGACTCACTGGAAAAGATCCTGATGCTGGAAGGGATTGATGGCAGGAGGAGAACCGGGTGACAGAGGATGAGATGGTTGGATGGCATCACCGACTCAATGGACATGAGTCTGAGGAACCTCTCGGAGACAGTGAAGGACAGGGATGGACAGGCGAGCTGCAGTCCATGGGGTTGCAATGAGTGGGACACATGAACACAGCTTGTTTTGTTGTGTTTTTTTGTTTTTTTTTTTTTATATTTTGGTTTTCACTATAGCTCCAAAGCAGAGAACTGATGCTACATAAAGAATAAAACCTTTCTCTTATTTGGGAGAGAGAGAAACAGAGAGAGAGGTGAGAGAGAAAGTGTTTTAAATTTCTGTTTCTCATCATATTTCAGATTTTCAGTCCAGGAGACTGGACACATCAGGCAGAGCAATTTACCCTGGAAAAATTGCAGATATATGATAAACCATCCTGATAGTTATTAACATTTTGCTTAAGATTCATAAATACTTAACATTTCTATAATACTTTAGTTTACAAATTGATATTATCAAGAGTTTATGAATATTCATAGATTCATAAAGAAGAAAAACTGACAAAGTGGTATTTGGAAAAGAAGTAGATTTATAATGTAAAGTATCTTTCTGACACATATTGAACACTTGTAAGATATGCTACTGTCTGTAAAAATATGCAATTTGAAAAAAAATATGCCCCATGTCTTGTTGAAAATAGTACAATCATTTCAGGCTTTTTAACTTGTTTGTTTTCAAAAAATGTCACAGAAATCTTTTCTATTAATTTCTAGTTAATTGTAGGCTATCATAGATTCATGTAGCTTGAGGAGTTTGAAGATGGATCAGGAATTTCTTATGGATTCAGTTCTGGTTAGTTGCTCAGTGGTGTCTGATTCTTAGTGACCCCTTGAAATGAAGCACAACAGGCTTCCCTGTCCATCACCAACACCTGGTACTGGTTCAAACTCATGTCCATTGAGTCAGTGATGCTATCTAACCTTCTCATTCTCTGTCATCCCCTTCTCCTCCTGCCTTCAATCTTTCCCAGTTTCAGGGTCTTTTCCAATGAGTTAGTTCTTCACATCAGGTAGCCAAAGTATTGGAGTTTCAGCTTCAGCATCAGTTCTTCCAATGAATATTCAAGACTGATTTCATTTAGGATGGACAAGGTGGATCTCCTTACGTTTCAAGGGACTCTCAAGAGTCTTTCCCAACACCACAGTTCAAAAGCATCAATTCTTTGGTGCTCAGCTTTCTTTATGGTCCAACTCTCACATTCATATATTACTACTGGTAAAACAATAGCCTTGACTAGACAGACCTTTGCTGGCAAAGTAATGTCTCTGCTTTTTAATATGCTGTCTAGGTCATTCTTCCAATGAGCAAGCATCTTTTAATTTCATGACTGCAGTCACCATCTGCAGTAATTTTGGAGCCAAGAAAATAAAGTCTCTTACTGTTTCCATTGCTTCCCCATCTACTTCCCATGAAGTGACGGGAATGGGTGCCATGATCTTCATTTTTTGTATGTTGTGTTTAAGCCAGCTTTTTCATTCTCCTCTTTCACCTTCATCAAGCCAGGCTTCACATACTCGGTTCACATACTGTTGAAGCCTGGCTTGATGAAGGTGAAAGAAGAGAGAAATATCTTTCACCTTCATCAAGAGGCTCTTTAGTTCTTCACATTCTGCTATAAGGGTGGTATCATCTGTGTATCAGAGGTTATTGATATTACCCCTGACAATCTTGATTCCAGCTTGTGCTTAATCCATTCTGGCATTTCTCATGATGTACTCTGCATATAAGTTAAATAAGCAGGGTGACAATATATAGCCTTGATGTACTCCTTTCCCAACTTGGAACCAGTCTGTTGTTCCATGTCCCGTTCTAACTGTTGCTTCTTGACCTGCATACAGATTTCTCAGGAGGCAGGTCAGGTGGTCTGGTATTCCCATATCTTTAACAAATTTCCACAGTTTGTTGTGATCTACAGAGTCAAAGGCTTTGGTGTGTTCAATAAAGCAGAAGTAGATGTTCTTCTGGAACTCTCTTGCTTTTTCTATGATTCAACGGATGTTGGTAATTTGATCTCTAGTTCCTCTGCCTTTTCTAAATCCAGCTTGAACATCTGGAATTTCTTGGTTCACATACTGTTGAAGCCTGAAGAGTTTTGAGCATTACTTTGCTAGCATTTGAGATGAGTAGAATTGTGTAGTAGTTTGAACATTCTTTGGCATTGCCTTTCTTTGAGATTGGAATGAAAACTTAGAAAAAACTATTCTTTCAGATATGCACTTACTACACTGTTCTAACTTTCACCATTTCTCAGATGAACGTATCAGTGTAAGTGTATTATTTGGCAAAAAATCAATTATATTTAATATGTTAATGCAATTGAAAGTTCTCTAGAGAGTAATTTGATTCTACTCTGAATCATCTTGATATAAAAGTTTTTGAACATTTTACATTTTTCATAGGAAAATTCCTTTCTTTTTACATGTTAAATATAGATCTTTACTTCTTTGCAATCAATCAATAATAGATGGTCTATAACAAAAATCATTGCGTTTTGCTCCAAATTCAGGGGTGATTTATCAGACTAACTGAAAAAATTGAGAACAAATATATATGTAGAACAAAGGTGTCCCTTTCAGAAAACAAAAAATTCAGATGATCAAAGCATCGACATAATATGGTTGATATATCATTTTTGCTAAAGAAAATTTGATTTGGACCTTCAAAAATATATTTAAACACCATTCTCAGGATTCAATAAACTTTAGTCTGGATGATTCTAGTCTACCAGGAGAAGCTTCAGAATTTGTGGAAGCATGGTTTCTAAGTGTTAGATTTGGAAGAAAAAGTGAATACTAGAGGTTTATGGGTGTTAAATATCCCGCAATAGGAGGTATTTGTTTTTTAGTCGTTCAGTCATGTCTGACTCTTAGTGACCACATACACTGAAGCCCGCCAGGCTCCTCTGTCCATGGGATTTCCCAGACAAGAATACTGGAGTGGGTGGCCATTTTCTTCTCCAAGGGATCTTCTGGCCCCAGGGACCAAATCCCTGTCCCCTGCATTGGCATGCAGATTCTTTGCTGCTGAACCACTAGGGAAGCCCAATGAAAAGGATAGTGTTTCAAAAAAAATATTTATTGTAAACTATCCACAGTGTACTTCCTGAGAAAACAGTGATTGATCTGGGTATTACATATACTGGAAATGGTTCATTTCAATGGTTATAAGTAATATTCAGTTCAGTTCAGTCACTCAGTCATGTCCGACTCTTTGCGACCCCATGAATTGCAGCACACCAGGCCTCCCTGTCCATCACCAACTCCCAGAGTTCACTCAAACTCATGTCCATTGAGTCGGTNCTATGCAATGTCTCAAAGCTTCTTAACCTAATTTATACTCTTTGTCCCACTTAACACACCACTCTTTTATCTTATTTATTTCAAAAATCTTTCTGTACCGTCCAGCAACAAAACCCAGTCCTTCATTATGTTCATGCTAAGATATAAATATCATCATGGCATTCTCTCAAGGGTAATTATACTTGTAACAGATATTCTAATCTCTTTCTTTCTCTCTCTTTCTATTGCAGTTTGAAACTAGGAAAGTTAGAATTCTGCATATAGAACATTTTCTGAGACATCCAGGACTTAGAGCAGACACATGGATGGCTGTTACTCAAGAAAGATGCATTATCTTTGCCATATATGAACAACCAAACTAAACAAACAAACAAAAAACCCTTCATTTACTAAACATTTTAACTGAAAGGACATATGCAGGCTCTCATCAGAGAACATGCTTTGTTTACAATTTATTCCACATTTTACATATTGCTGGACTTTTTATAATAAGGTTCATTACTTATAAGGCTAGGAAAGAAGTAGAGAAATATAAGAATGAAAATTGCCTCTAATTAGTAATACAAAATTCACAAAGTGAAGAGGCAAAAGGTGAATATATTTTAGTATTCTTTGGCACGATGTAAAACATGACCATAATAATACGGTAAGCCAAAACTTCATCACTAATGCCAGCTGATTAGAGACTAAGTCAAACTACAGTTTTTGAAAGTGAGATTATGCTGGATGTGTGACAGCAGCATCACTTCACATTAAATGATACAATTTAGTTTGATTAAAACTTGACTATTTCTGGTATGGAGAATGACCATAGAGACTTATGCAAGATTAAACTCTGATTTTAAGCAGCTATAACTGAACATGAATATTACAAAAATAATGCAAAGGAAATTTGGTATCAGAAATGTTCTGTTCTCCTTGTTTGATGTTTATGTACTTGTATGCATGTGTTTGGCTGCATATAATTCATTTTCCTCTCTTTAGAAATAAAGTGAATTACAAGCCACCAATCACTTAATCATTCTATTCAGAAACTTCAACTTTTTCTCAGTGCCCCATCAGGGCTAATTTGTTCCCATAATCTCTTTATTCTATCCCATATGACTGTCTCTCAAATTTGCTCCCATTTCTCCAACACCATTGGTACTACCTTAGCTTCATGTGGTCAGATCTCTCAACCTGAATATCCTCTAAACAATCTTGTCTTCTATGTACTTATGAGTGCACTTTATTGCTCTTAGTTGTGCCTTCTAGAATACAAATCTACCCACATCACTCCTTCCTTCAATGGCTCCTCAATACCTTCAAGCCAAATCCAGATTTCTTAACATTCAGATGTTGACCTAGTGATCCAGCCTCATTTATATGGAGCATCTTTAATAACATTCATATTTGATTATTGCAACTGGAAGGAGGTACCCCTGGCTTCCATGGGTAGAGACCAGAGATGCTACTAATTATCCTAAAATGCACAGTCAGCCCCACAACACAGAATTATTCAGCCCAAAATGTCACACTGAGGAGGCTAAGAAAGCTCTTATTTCCATAAATAAAAATTTTTTCTGCTATTTTGCTGAACCACTTGAAATGTTAACTGAAATGATGTATCCTTCATGAGGGACACACACCAGGATTATTTTGTTCGATTCTATCTTTAGAATTAAGGTTTAACAGAGTTAATTTATGTTTAAAGAAGAAGAGTTCCTGGAACTTGGGAGAGCCAATATATAAGTATTTCTTAAATGAATGAACGCTGAATACCTATACA
>SJYQ01104677.1:23270-36564 GCA_006410935.1 Redunca redunca | reverse complement strand
GCTATTTGATGAAGGTAGAACCTGAAAAGCAATATATAGTCTAGGGTTGTGTCCCCACTGGGTGCCAAATACCCAACTCAGCACCCTATTTACATAAGCTCCTCAGTCCTCTTTGCAATCTTATGAAATAGATGATATTATTCTTCTATTTTGAGGATAAACGTATTTAATAATGTGCCTGTGTGCTTAGTCGCTCTGTAGAGAATCAGTCAGTCAGTCATGTCTGATTCTTTGAGACCCCATGGACTGTAGCTTGCCAGGCTCCTCTGTCCATGGGATTCCCCAGGCAAGAATACTGGAGTGGGTTGACATGCCCTCTTCCAGCGGATCTTCCCAATCCAGGGATCAAAGCCAGGTCTCCTGCATTGCAGGTAGATTCTTTATCGTCTGAGCCACCAGGAAAGTCCAATAATGTGCCTAGCTTATAGCAAGCAGCTGCCCAAAATCACTCTTTCAACCAGATATAACAGGTTCAAGCATGGTGCCAAGAAGACTACTGTGGCATTCTAAATCCTGCTGGAAGAAATGAAATTGGTGGTATTAGAACTAGCATAATGCTAACTCACCAGTCCTAAGTCTACCTTGCACATTTTCCATTCCAGATAAGTTCCTTCTCTGGACAACTAATATTCTTGCCCATTTCATGCAGAGGAAAGTAAGGTGCCAAAAGGTGTAGGTAATTGCTTACACTAATAAGAAGAAGTGCCATTAGACCACAACATGACTTTGATTCTCACCCTTGGAAAGATGTACCTTTTGAAATATGATAACTTGTCAATGGGGAAGAATTCTTTATAACATCTCATCTAAATCTCCTTACCACCTAGTGATAAGGTAGGTGTTACATCAGAAAAAGTGAGTAGCCTATAGTTTACAGCATATAAATGGACCCAAACCCAGGTCCTCTGACTTCAGATCCCCTGTTCTTTACATTCTTTGATCCTAATGGGGAAGGTAACTTGCAGAGAGGCAGACTGATGGTAAAGAAATAGCATCCATGAAAAAAGCTGGGTCTCAGGTCTTTTTGGGTCTCAGGTCTTTCTGAAACAAATATGAGCTGCTTGTGGAGTTGTGAAGCCCAGTACAATGGGATTTTGGCTTTACTTCACTTCTCTACAGAGATGACTATCTATATAGTGTTAGAGCTTCTATGGTCTCTCTGAGGGTAGTCCTCCATTACTAACATAAGGCTCGTTATAAGTTTATCAAAGTGGTCCCATTCATAATTCAGCCAAAGAGTTCCCAAGAGAGGACAGAGGAAATAAGAAGCAAGAGAAAGCCATATCTGGGACTAGGTAGGTCCAGGGCAAGACTGAAAGGATGTTAAATAATAAAGTATATAATTATAGCTTTCCACAAGGCTGTATACTGCCACCCTGCTTATTTAACTTATATGCAGAGTACATCATGAGAAACGCTGGACTGGAAGAAGCACAAGCTGGAATCAAAACTGCCGGGAGAAATATCAATAACCTCAGATATGCAGATGACACCACCCTTATGGCAGAAAGTGAAGAGGAGCTAAAAAGCCTCTTGATGAAAGTGAAAGAGGAGAGTGAAAAAGTTGGCTTAAAGCTCAACATTCAGAAAACAAAGATCATGGCATCCGGTCCCATCACTTCATGGGAAATAGATGGGGAAACAGTGGAAACAGTGTCAGACTTTACTTTTGGGGGCTCCAAAATCACTGCAGATGGTGACTGCAGCCATGAAATTAAAAGACGCTTACTCCTTGGAAGAAAAGTTATGACCAACCTAGATAGCATATTGAAAAGAAGAGGCATTACTTTGCCAACTAAGGTCCGTCTAGTCAAGGCTGTGGTTTTTCCTGTGGTCATGTATGGATGTGAGAGTTGGACTGTGAAAAAGGCTGAGCGCCGAAGAATTGATGCTTTTGAACTGTGGTGTTGGAGAAGACTCTTGAGAGTCCCTTGGATTGCAAGGAGATCCAAGCAGTCCATTCTGAAGGAGATCAGCCCTGGGATTTCTTTGGAAGGTATGATGCTAAAGCTGAAACTCCAGTACTTTGGCCACCTCATGCGAAGAGTTGAGTCATTGGAAAAGACTCTGATGCTGGGAGGGATTGGGGGTAGGAGGAGAAGGGGATGACCGAGGATGAGATGGCTGGATGGCATCGCTGACTCAATGGACATGAATCTGAGTGAACTCCGGGAGTTGGTGATGGATAGGCAGGCCTGGTGTGCTGCAATTCATGGGGTCACAAAGAGTCGGACACCACTGAGTGACTGAACTGAACTGAACTCCAGGCCTCATGATCTTCTCTCTCTCCTAGATACTCCATAGCCTTTGTACACTCATCCTTCCCAGTACAGCAAGAGTGGAACCCCTCCCAGACTTCCTTTCCCTGACTGCACTACCTTGTAGGGCTTTAAGAGCCCAAGACCCCATCCCTGTACCATCTACCACTGCTCAGAAATCTGTACAGCTCTCTCTAAAGAACTAAATTTTAAATAAGTCTTAAGTGACTTTGGCCGCAAATCTTCACGTTATCAGATAGGGCCCCTACTCCTGCTGCTGCTGTTAAGTCGCTTCGGTCGTGTCCGACTCTGTGCGATGCCATAGGCGGCAGCCCACCAGGCTCCCCCGTCCCTGGGACTCTCCAGGCAAGGGTGCTGGAGTGGGGTGCCATCGCCTTCTCAGGATAGGGTGCCTAGTGATGTATCTAACCTGTTGCTCTAAAACAAGGGCACGGAAGTGGTACAGGTGGGTCTTGAATCTTCAAGTTCGGCATTAATTCTCTACACATTCTTTCCCTCCCTCTTCTGAAACAGAAAATCTGGCTCTACATCTGACTGACAGACTTCCCCCACAGATATCTGAAGCATAGCTGAAGTATAAGCTGAATAATATTACTCAAGTAATTTATTAATAATTAAAATTTAAAATGTTAATAAATTGGTTATGAAATACTAACTATGGCCAGAAGAAAAAGATAAGACTGCTATTTTCCTGTTAAAAAGGGGAAGTAATATGAGTAGATGAGCAAACTAGAATGAAAGGGAGCAAATAAATAATTCTTGTCATGCAGGAGTCTAGAAGATGGGGTGACATGACTTCTCGCTGGGGGACCCGGGGAAAGTGTCATTTGATCCGGGCCTTGAAAGACAGGCATCATGTGGTCATTGAAAGTTATGTGAAAGGTCATTCCAAATGGCAAAAGAGGCCCCCATATTGTAAGAATTTGGATCTGCAGCGTATTTCAGAGGAGAGCCTTAAACTAGAATACTAGGAGTCACTCAAAAGGTAATCAATCTGCATCTCTTTACAGTAACAGACCAGACATTTATATCAGGGATGTATCTGTCTTTAAAAGGAGATACTTGAAAAAAATGGAAACAGATCTCCCAGCTAAGAGACACTGGAGAAAACTTCCCTTCTTCATACAACTTCTCATGCCTGCACATCCTGACCTTTCAGGAAGGAGATGGGGTCTCCACAGTACCATCCTGCCACGGAAGTTAGTTCCTACAGGAAAGGTTCTTGCAGTGAAAAAACAAACACTACAGTCGAGAGAGAGAGAGAGAGACAGACAGCAAGAGAGAGAGAGAGGCAACGGCACATGTGTGTGTGTGTTTCAAACTGTAGAGCTAAGTTTCAAACTGTATATAGAAGCTAAATTCTGCTAAAACACATCAAAGGGTATCAGGCCCCATTACAGAGGAAAGGAAAAGCCCTAATTCATATGCAACAGGGTTTAGGAAAAATCTCTATGAAAGACTTCTTAGCAAACTAGCAGAGTGAAAAGTAAAACAAAACAACAACCAAAAAGTCCTCAAATGACTGCATCGGAGACCATTCTGGTAGTTTCCCTTCAATTCCCTCACGGGCAGAAGAGACCCCATTAGATTTCAGAGTTTTCCTACCCTGGAGGAAGAAGGCATTATGAGCTAAAGCAGAGTCCTCTGATTTATTCCACTTCTTAAAAAAAAAAATCTATTTTTTTCCCTGCCAGTTGCATTTCAACATGACTGACAAACCTTTCCACTTTTCTGTTTATGTTCTCCAAGCCAACAGCAAAGCTCAACTATGGTTCAAATAAAAACATTAATCAATATAGCATATAAGCACATTGATTTCATGTAAATTTAGTCAGTTATTTAGTAGTACATGTGAGTCACACAGAAGTCCCCTTGACCTCAACCTAGACTTGGGAATAAGGAAAATAAAATGACCCTCTAGGGGCAAACTACGTAATCAGCACTTACTGGCTCAAAGCAGAATCACACACACAAGGACAGGCTATGTGCTCCGTAAAATAATGGATCTAGGCGATAATCGTCAGGAGATGATCATTAGGTAACCATAAGGTCAAAAGCTGATAAGGAAGTTAGCAATAGACTGATGAGGCTAGCATCCTCTGAATCCACTGATCAATTTAATCATTTCAGGCGGTATAACCAGACATCATTCCCTTATGACAATAAAACTGTAAGTACCTAGCACCACCTATACAATATTTTGCCTAAAAAATCCAAACCCTAATCTAATAACCACTAGTTTATAGGATATGGAAGAACAAGTTAAATCACACCACGACAAAGCCATCAGCCAATCACTAGAAAATATGGCACTCTATATTCAATTTCGCCAATGAATCAATGTCACAAATAAAGCTGCAGGGGGTGTCACAGATGAAAAGAAAGGGAATGTAACAACCAAATACAATTTGTGGACCTTATGTAGATCTTTATTCAAAGTAAACAACTATAAAAGGACATTGTCAAGGCAATCAGGGCATTTGAGTATGGGCTGGGTATTACAGGCTTTAATGAATTGTTCATTTTACTAGGTGTGGTAAAGGCACAGCAGTTATGGTTTCAAATGCCCTTATCAATTTAAAGAGGGAGCGGGGGATGGAGAAATATGTTCCAGAGACGAAATTAAAAATACATACAAGAGAAGAAGGAAGGAAACAAAATAATGGTACATTTTAGAAGCTCACCATGGATACTTACATTGGCGCAATAATGTAAATGTTAAATATGATTTTAACTAAATATATATATAAGATATAACCATACAAGAAGGAAGAGAAAATAAGTTTTCAGTGGTCATTTCCACACATGTCATCTTCAATAGGAAAATCAAAAATAGTAATTTGTATACACAATTTAGAAATGTGGGAGTAACTAGCAGAATCAGCAAGGAAAGAATGAAACACAATTATGCTATAGTGATTTGAAAGTGCCTGCTTGCAGAAAGAAAGAATCAAAGGGGAGAAGTGGACATGGGGTGGGACATGCTGTTCTTCGATATAAGTATTATATGATTATTAGATTTATAAAACAATATATGTTTCACTCCGATGAAAGACAAAATATAAATTCAAACATACATCAGAATGATGTGGGGAGGACGTTTGTCAGCCAAAAATTAATATAAAGGATAGTGAGAGGCAGAGGACCTAAACAGTCATGTCTCTAAAGATATACAGATGGCCAACAGGCACATGGAAAGATGCTCAACATTGCTAATTATTAAAGAAATGCAAGTCAAAACTACAATGAGGTATCATCTCATACCAGTCACAATGACCATCATCAAAAGTCTACAAAAAATACATGCTGGAGTGGGTGTGGAGAGAAGGCAACCCCTTCTACTGTTGGTGGAAAGGTAAATTGGTACAGCCACTAAGGAGAACAGTATGAAGTTTCCTTTAAAAATTATAAATAAAACATACGATCCAGCCATAGCACTCCTGGGTATATATCTGGAAAAGACTCCAATTCAAAAAGATGCATGCACCCCAATGTTCATGGCAGCACAATTTATAATAGCCAAGACAAGGAAGCAACATAAGTGTTGCTTCACATGCAGAGGAATATATTCAATGAAATACTATTCAGCCATAAAAAGAATGAAATAATGCAATTTGCAGCAACATAAATGGATTTAAAGATTATCATCCTAAGTGAAGTAAGCCAAACAGTGGAAGACAAATTTCCTATGATATCACTCATATGTGGAATCTTAAAAAAAAAAAAAGGGATGTAAATGAACTTATTTACAAAACAGAAATTGACTCACAGAAATAAATTTATAGTTACCAAAGGGGATCATGGGAGGTGGTGGGAAAGAGAGTTTGTGATCAGCAGATACAAACTGTTATATATAAAATAGATAAACAAAGACCTACTGTACTGAACCAAACTCAATATCTTAGATTAACCTATAATGGAAAAGAATCTGAAAAAAATATACATACATATACAAGTATTTTGTGTATGTGTGTGTATTACTGAATCACTTTGCTATACACTTGAACTAATAAAACATTGTAAAGAAACAATACTTCATTTAAAAAAAAAAGGATAGTCAGAGAAGCAAATGGTAGCAGTACTGATTCCAAACCCAACTAAAGCTGCCAGGCCCGTGGTATGTGGGACCCCTCCCCTCTCCATGAGCATAGATCACTCGACAAGGAGGACTGGACTGCGGGACGGACGCAGCAGGCTAATGGCTCCTGATACCATAACCCTCTGAATCACTTAATCCCTTGATCAATTCCTTATTTACCAAGGAATCTGCTAATAACTTGATTTCTCATTTATAATTTGCTTTAAAGGAGAAACATGCTTTCTTTTTCATCACAAAATGAATAATTTGGCATTCTACTTCCCTAATTCGGTCCCTCTGAGCTCTGGGACCAAGAACAGGCCAGGTCTTCCTGAGTGTGACAAGCTCTGGGTCAAAATGTGGGCCGAGGCCAGATCACCAGATAAAGCCCACCTTGCCAAACTGCCTGACCTTGGCCAGCAGCCTCCTCCTCAGAAGCTGACCCAGCAGCAGTGTCCTTTCACCACAGGCCCCTGAGCACGTTCACAACAACCCAGTGAATCCCTATGATTTCCCTACATAGCACCCAACAGTGGAGAGGCAACTGTGTCTGACCACCTCAGGGAAGATGCAGTGGACACGTGCAGCTCTTTTCGAGCAAAGATATTCTTCACCATGCACTTTCAGGACCCCACAGGGCACTGTGAGCAGAAGCTGAAGTACCAAGAGATTTCTAAATACAGGAAATGTTCATAGATATATTCGTAGAATATTTCAATTTTTGTAAAATCATAATAATAAACATGACTGAGTACTTTCAAAGTGCCCTAATAGGGCTTTCCTGGTAGTTCAGCTGGTAAAGAATCTGCCTGCAATGTAGGAGGCCCTCGTTCAATTCCTGGGTCAGGAAGATCCCCTGGAGAAAGGAGAAAGTTGTCCATTTCAGTATTCTTGGGCTTCCCTGGTGGCTCAAATAGTAAAGAATCTGCCTGCAATGTGGGAGACCTGGGTTCGGCCTCTGAATTGGGAAGATCCCCTGGAGATGGGAAGGGCTACCCACTCCAGTAATCTTGTCTGGAGGATTCCATGGACAGGGGAGCCTGGCAGGCTACAGTCCATGGGGTTGTGAAGAGTCAGACATGACTGAGCGACTAATATTACACAGAATAACTCATTCAATCCTCACAAAACCCTGTGGTGTGAAAACATTATGTTTTTATTCCCATTATTAATTTACAACAGTGAAGAATAAAACACAGTGAGGTTGAATAATCTGGCCAGGGTCACATGGCAAGACAAAGCTTGGATTCCCACAGGAACCATACAGTTAAAGGGTTTGGATGATGTGAAGTGTCTTGCTGAGACTCATACTGCAATTGAGGATTAGAGGTGGGAGGAGGCATCTCTCATAAAAGCAGGTGGAAGCTGATGGAACTGTGGAAACAGCACAGTCTCCCAAACCCACGACTGCTGGAGCCAATTCTGCTGGCTGCGCTGACTCAACACCCAAGTTATATGAAGTCCCCCTGAAGATCACTAGTTGGAGCAGAGCCCCTGTGGCAACTCAAATGAAAAATTAAAAAATAACCCCTGAAATCCAAACAGAATTGATTACAGATCAAAGAAGGGGCTATGGCACATTAAAAAATGTTCGCTGATCCATTTTAAGTTGAAACAAGTACATTACAAAGATAATAAGCATTTGCTTTACCCTCCCTGAAGAAGGGGAATGCAAAGAAAATGGCCATATCAATTTAGGAGAGTTACAAGGTTCTACAAGCATGCTCTTTTCTCAAACCTACCATTTATTGAGCAGTTACTTTGTGCAAGCAATGAGGCTAACTTTACAAACATCATTATCACCATCTTCCAAACCGCTCAAGTTAATGGATCCCTTGCTATGAGTTTCAGATGGATTAGCATAGGCCAGGGTAGTACATCCATTTGACATGTGAAGAAGGTGAGCTTAGAGAGTTTGTATAAAAATTGCACAAGGTACTGGGAGAGCCAGAACTTGAAGGTAAAGCCAAGACTCCAGATCTACAGGAATGCAAAGCCTTGCCTCATAACCATCAAGTCATGTTGCCTCTTTCTTCTGATCTTTACAACATACCTCCAAGGTTAGTGCTACAATTCTTACTTTACAGATGAGAAAATTGAGACTCAGAGAGTTTAAATCACTTTCTGAAGACATAGAGCTGGTAAGTCACAAAGCTGGGGTTCAAATTCAGGATCATTTGATTCCAAAGCTCAAGCTTTTCATCAGGATACTACATCATCTCTCCTTTTGCTGGACTGTTAGCTCATTCATTCAAGGACTCTGTATCAAGACTTAACTACACACCAGGCACCATTCTAGGCTCTTCAGATACACAGTGAATAAAACAGCTAGAAATCCTTGCCCTTGAGGAGTCTATATTATGGCAGACAATGGAGGCAGACAATGAACACAGTAAGTGGTAAAGAATACTGCAGGTCCAAGAGTGATCATTTCTAGGGGAGACAAACCAGAGTAAAGGGGATTTAGTATATGGTGTTGGAACAGGCTGTGATTTTAAACAAAATGGGCAAGAGAGGCTTCATGGGAAAGGAGAAACATGGACTTGAAGTTGCTGAGGCAGCAGGCATGTGAGTATCAGTCAGTTCCCTATCTCCTCACCAGAAATCTTTAAAGAGAAATCCTCTAGCCCTTATCTCATGTGGAAGCACCAAGAAAGCAGAAAAGGGCCAGAAGCCAAGGGCCTTTGCTTGGCCTCCTAAATTGCCAAAAATGCATAGTGCAAGGTGACAAGCAAATATACACAAAGCTCATCCACCATTACAGATGGAAATGGGAAGGCTGGGTGACTGCGTAGAGGCAAGGGGGAAAGAGGAGGGGCATATGTTTAACCTATAAAGAATGAGCTCCCAAAGTAAGCAGCTTGCCGAGGCAATCTGGGTGATGTCTTCGTCAAGCTCTCAGCCTACAGATGTTAGCATTATACAACTATTCCCATAAAACTGCTCGGCATAGCAGCCAAAGACCAGCTGAACCCCTGTGACCTAAATGTGATATCTCCAGCAAAACCTCCATTACACTTTCCAAGAGTTCACAAGGCCTAGGCAATCCTGCTGTAAGAACTTATTACAGGGCTAGGGTCACCCGGGAGTTCAGCCTATGTCTGTGGGAAGTTACAAAGATAATCTCTTAATACAAACAAAAAGAGAATCCCTCTACTAGCAAAATCCTATGAAGCTATCCCTCTATTCTCAAATTTCGAACAAGAAACACCTAAAGCTAGGCACTCAGTTCTGGTACTTGGCCAGGTCCTCTATGAATGGTCCCTGGTTGAACCGTCTTCCCCTTCCAGTTCACAAGCACTTTTCTTTGTATCTGAGGATACAGCAGTGTGTGTGCGTGTGCGTGTGTGTGTGCGCGCGCTCAGTCACTTCAGTCGTATTCAACTCTTTGTGACCCTATGGACTATAGTCCGCCAGGCTCCTCTGTCCATGGGATTCTCCAGGCAAGAATACTGAAGTGAGTTGCCATTTCTTCCTCCAGCGGATCTTCCCAACCCAGGGATCGAACCCATGTTTTTTATGTCTGCCTGCATTGGCAGGTGGGTTATCACTAGTGCCACCTGAAAAGCCCCAAGGATACAGCAGTATATATCCTACATTATCTTGGGTTAGATCACAGGGTAACTCACAAAGTAGGGGAAGTGAAGCAGCAGTTTGGTCATGGAAGTCAAGACTGAAAGTTATTACCAGACTTAACGCTAGTAAAGTCTTACAGACTATTTGAAACTTATTCCTACTTTTGATTTCCTTGTTGATCAATGGAAAAAAAGAGAGTCGTTTGAGAACAGCTGTTTCAATTGGCAGCTGTGTACGATCAACTGAGCAGCAAAACCCAGGGCCCTGATCCAGGACCTGCGCTCCAGCATCAGATCACACTGCTGTTCATGATGCAGTTTCTGCAAAAGAAATGAGAGAACAAGCGAAGGAAAAGCCAAGAGAGACGGAAATAAATTCAGATTTGATCCCTCACTGAGTAACATGTTATATGTTCATGGAGCCCCGCTGGGTGATACCAGAGCAGGACTAATAAAGCCTCCATTTGCCCTGTGGAGGGAGCGCCCACACTAGCCAGAGTCCAGCAACATACAAGAAAACCGGAGATGGGTTGGACATTTCAGATATGATGAGCGACATGAAGGAAACAGTCCTGTGTGGGGGCTATTGATGGGATGGTCAGGGCAGGCCTGTCTGAGAGAGGGCACTTGGACAGAGATCTGAGTGGCTCTGGGGCAGCACAAAGCTCAGGGCAGAGAGTCACAGGCAAAAGATGGGTGCTAAGGTCCTGAGACAGAAACCAACTTGGGGTGCTCTGAGAAGCCAAAGAAGATCCATGTGGCTGAAGGTTAGTGAGAGAGGTGGGCAAGGTAGACTCAGACAGCATCTTGTAGGCCAGTACAAAGATTGTGGGTTTGAATTTAAAGGTGGTGGAAAGTGTGATGATTCTGAGGAATTAGAACTCCACCGCTGTATCCCCCTTGTGAAATTTTACGTTCTATGAAATCCGCTTCAGATATTCATGAGTTCACTCCCTCTTGTTTGAAAGAAAGGGAGAGAGAGGGGGGAGATAGACAGGAAGGAAAGAAGGAGAAAGGAAGAAAAGTACCCACTAAGACTCTTCAGGCTGCTAAAAATTGAGAGAGGTGTAGGGACTTCAATACAGGGTCTCAAAAACACAGCACAATAGGAGAAAGACCCATGAAGGGTGTAGACTGGAGCCAGGGGAGTGCTCTCATAGCCCCATCTTCTCAGGGGGACCAGAGGGTGAGACCTGGGAGGAGACGATATCCGATCACACTGTTCCAGCATATTCTTAACAGCAGTGATGGCCCTAAAGCAGAATATTTCTAGCTGGCAGCACTTTCAAAGAATTCCAGTTCATCCAAGGCAGGATATGGTCCCACTCTGTTGTCAAGTCATTATTACATCCCTACTAAATGCAGAGCAGGAATAGAAAAAGATGAAAAAGTGAATACTATGTAAATTACAGATGCAATGTGCCTTTGAGGATTAGAAAAGCTCATGAGGAAGACAGAAGGAAGAGGGAAAAGATGCACAGTGGTACAGGGCTACCTTCACATATATGGAGATATTTAAAGACAGCTCAGTCCCAGGCCTTTGGATACCTGGTCCATCTCTGTCTCAGATGAATGCACTCACAAGGCCCATGGTGTATAATTCTAATTGTGAAGAGACATGATCAGACATTCTGGAAGAATCTATATCTCCTCCTGCTACTGCCCCCTAAAAGACAAAGGTCATCCATAAACAGCCACTTGGCTGAATCCACTTCAGTAAACGCAATCTCTTCCAAACCACCATCAGTTTCGCTTCCCTATGGGGAAGCTACAAAATGTACATGGGAGGAAGTGAGAGTGACCAGCTGGTGATCATTTGTCTTTTTTGGAAATGCACCATCTACATGTGATATATATATATATGCATACACAGAGGCGAATGGCAGCATGGTGTGTATGGTTGTGAGTGAGGGTGTGTGTACACGCATACCTATGCATTCTAACAGCTCGTCCAAGAGAAATAAGCAAGATCTAAATATGTCTAGAAAGTGTCTAAAGTGATCTCTCCCAGAAAGGGAAGATAAAATTGGTCTGTTTTCTCTGGCCAAAGGAATGCAATTCTCTTGTTGCTTGCCCACTGAGAAATATTAGAACTCAGTCAGAGGCTTTATCTTATATGTCAGTCTCTACCTTCCACTCAAACAATTTCCAATAAAAATGGCTTTTAGGTCACTTGTTTAAAACGACAGCAATTTATAACGGGAGTTGATGGTCTACGCTGAAGCCCCTGGCACATGACTTGACATCTGAAGAGTTCAGTTTTATCTGTGTAAAATGGGAACTATAAAACTGACACTCCTCAGAGCCAGGCCAGCGGGAGTGTGTGCATGAAGCAAACTATTTAATTTATTATGAGAAAGCATCATGAACACAGCAAAAAAAAAAAAAAGAACATTTTATATCATATTCATACTCAGTGTGATTTATATGATCAATCTGATGTTAACTCAGATATATCAGCTGAGTTATAGTCCTCTACTGTCATCTAGAAAGACATGAGATTGAATTCTTGGCTCATGAGCCAACTATTTCAAAGACAATTTTCTCTACTGTGAGGAAGACTTGCCTTCATGGGCCTGCACAGGCACCACATGAGCTCTGGCATGGAAATTACTCCATAAAAGGGCTTATACCTAGAAGTGCCGTCTTTTTGATTAGCTTTAATATTTGCTAAATAATCCTTCAAGTTCTTACTTAATTCTCATCTATTATCTGTTTGGATTTTTATAGCAATCTTTTGAGGTATACAGAAAAGTTGTTACTGTATTTATTAATATGGTAAAACTGAGATTCAGAGAAATTACTGGAGTTGTACTTTCTTTGGATCACAATAAACTGTGGAAAATTCTCAAAGTGATGGGAGTACCAGACCACCTGACCTGCCTCTTGAGAAATCTGTATGCAGGTCAGGAAGCAACAGTTAGAAATGGACATGGAACAACAGACTGGTTCCAAATAGGAAAAGGAGTACGTCAAGGCTGTACATTGTCACCCTGCTTGTTTAACTTCTATGCAGAGTACATCACAAGAAACGCTGGGCTGGAAGAAGCACAAGCTGGAATCAAGATTGCCGGGAGAAGTATCAATAACCTCAGATATGCAGATGACACCACCCTTATGGCAGAAAGTGAATAGGAACTCAAAAGTTTCTTGACGAAAGTGAAAGTGGAGAGTGAAAAAGTTGGCTTAAAGCTCAACATTCAGAAAACGAAGATCATGGCATCTGGTCCCATCACTTCATGGGAAATAGATGGGGAAACAGTGGAAACAGTGGCAGACTTTATCTTTTTGGGCTCCAAAATCACTGCAGATGGTGACTGCGGCCATGAAATTAAAAGACGCTTACTCCTTGGAAGGAAAGT
>SJYQ01104677.1:6217-21368 GCA_006410935.1 Redunca redunca | reverse complement strand
TGATGCTGGGAGGGATTGGGGGCAGGAGGAGAAGGGGACGACCCAGGATAAGATGGCTGGATGGCATCACTGACTCGATGGACGTGAGTCTGAGTGAACTCTGGGAGTTGGTGATGGACAGGGAGGCCTGGCGTGCTGCGATTCATGGGGTCACAAAGAGTCGGACATGACTGAGCCACTGAACTGAACTGAACTGAACATACAGACAAGGCAGATGAGAAGTGGTAAAGGAAATTAAAACACAAAGTGAACAACTCTCTCTTACTTCCTGACATCCATTCTCCTTGGATACTGAAAGCTTCTAACATCTTATTCAGTACTCTGAAATGTCTCCAAACTGATCTCAGCCTCCTGCCCCTGACAACCATCTTAAGGCTCCATAAATGTTCCAATAACCAACTTGTATCCACTTTCCCTTTCCTCTCTTTCCTAGTCTATGGAAAGGCAAACACCCTATGAGATACCTCCTGCACCTCTGGAATTCCCCAGAAATTGCTAAGGCCCCTGATAGTCCATAGTATCAATTACTGGCTCATCCTAAACCTTCTCACAAACCGCTATCTTCCAAAATACTACCTACTCAGAAACTTTTTCTTCTTTTCTACTCTGATAAATTCTAAGACTATAAACTTCTGATATATATCAGAAGTCCGGTTCCATCCCTGGATGTAAGTCCAGGAGAATGTGCACGTGTGTTTGCTAAGTCGCTTCAGTTGTGTTTGAATCTTTGTGACCCTATGGACTGTAGCCCACTGGGTTCTTCTGTCCATGGGATTCTCCAGACAAGAACACTGCCATAGGTTGCCATGCTTTCCTCCAGGGGATCTTCCCAACCCAGAGATTGAACCCGCATCTCTTGGGTCTCCTGCATTGGCAAGTGGGTTCTTTACCTGCCTGGGATGGTGCCACTTGAGAAGCCCGCCAGGAGAACAGGGCTAGTCAAAATTGTCCTACTCATTTAGAAGCTATCATCCTAGATAAACAAAATATTCACCGATACTCTAAGCAGCATGCCCTGGTCTGTAGAACTCTATCTACTGTTTTCTGTGAAGTTGGATGGAGTGGCAAGAAGGTCGTGAATTAGACAATAGGTCTGCAGATCCATCTCAAAGGTTTGGCAAAGTGGGACAAAGGCTCATCCCTGTGTTTGAGGGGGGCTTGGCTGTTCTCCAGAAGAGAAGTATAAGTTAATGAGAAGAGAAGCAACCAAAAGGTGAAATTTCCATAAAAAATAAATCTGCTGCTAACAGTCTCTTTGCACAATGCTTCTTGGCATCCCTTGTATGTACTATACACTGTTTATGATTTTTGCTTTCTGGTTTCTGATGATCAAGGCTGCCATGAGTGCTCATTTGAACCAGATGTTTTCCACAAGAAAATGTCAGATGAGGGGGAAGGGCTAGACCCATTATGAAAGAACGTAGGCCCTACAACCTTCCTCCTCCAGGAGACTGCAGATTTGACTCAAGTTTCCGAATCGAAAGCCTGACAGATTCTTTTTCACTTACAGTAAAATGTAGTTTGTGTCTTTAGATAACAACTAATTATTAAGAAAAAAAGTGAAATATATTAATTTTTGCCGTATATGTAATCAATATGAGCAAAATAAATCTCAAATGTAAAATTAGAATTAAGTATTCATAATGAATATTATTGTAAGATTGAAATTCAAAATGTCATTTAAATTTTCATTGAAAATACATTGTTAATGTCACTGGGACTATCTGCCCTGAGAACCTTCATTCCAGGTCTTCCCTGGCTTCTATGAAATAAGAAATGTCAGATTTTTGCAAATAAGCAGTCTCTGTTGGGTTTTTCTCACTTGCAACAAAGTCTTGATCAAAATGTTGTACTATGCATTAGAATCTTTTGTGTTCAAACTCCCTTGGTAGACCCATTTGTTTTACAGGCAACCTGCAAAAACCTGTGGGAACGTGCTTGAAGACAATGCTATCTTCAACCCTCACGGCTGAGGTTCAGAGACTTGCTCAAAAATAAATGGCTCTTAACTGAATGATCTGTGGTGACATAGATGGGGAGGAAGTCTAAAAAAGAGGGAATATATGTATATGTGTGGCTGGTTCACTTTGCTATACAGTAGAAACTAATACAATATAGTTGTGTATGTACAACCATAGAATATAGCTGTGTATTTACAACCACAGAATATAGCTGTGTATTTACAACCATAGAATACAGCTGTGTATTTACAACCATAGAATATAGTTGTAAAGCAACTATATTCCTATAAAATTTTTTTTTTTAAAGGGGAAAAAAAAAAGAACAGCTGAGAGTCCTGGAGAGGATTCCAACCCAGGCTGGTAAGACTCAGAATGCCATCTATGTCCTCAAGGAATGGGTAAAGGAGCCAGTGAAAATCCCACAGTAGGGATTCTGAATATAAGTTTCAACTGCACTTTAGTAGAAAGCTTAGGTGGTGCACTGGGACAGGTTGTTTATCTTTCTGGTGGTTCAATCAGTAAAGAATCCACCTGTAATCTGGAGACCTGGGTTGGGTTGGGAAGATCCCCTGAAGGAGGACATGGCAACCCACTCCAGTATTCTTGCCTGGAGAATCCCATGGACAGAGGAGCCTGGCAGGCTGAAGTCCATGGGGTCACACAGAGTCGTACAAGACTGAGTGACTAAGCACAGCTACCAAATCTGAAAGTTTTGTGCATCTGAATAAACAGATGTGGCCTTGGGGTTTGGGAAGGGCTGGGAAGGGAGTGGGGAGAGGTGCTGGGGGGAGAGCAGCAGCCTGGGAAAGGGGCTGCAAGGATCATACAAGTTTGACTTTCACTCTGCTCCACCCCTAGTGTCTCAGGTCCCTCCCATCTAACACTGCCCCAGCCACGGAACCATGAAAGGTTGAACTTGCTCCTAAAACCTCGAATCCTAAATCCTCCTGCTTCCCTGTCTCTTCTTTCCAACACTGCTTCTTTTTCCTCCCACTCTGTCTGTAAGGGCACAAGTACACATTTGCATGCGTGCACACACACACACACGCATGCACACCCACACACAGGCAGCAATGCTCACAAGGAACAATGCACTGTAGTGTTGTCCTAGTGTGAGGGGCTTCTAGGGGAAAGGTGTCATGCCACCCAGCAAGGTCTACTCCTGCATCACTTGGTTGGCCCTGAGCCCTGCACTTACTGGAAAGAATACTCTCACCCAGGAACCACCCATCAGCCCCTCTTCCCTGCCTGACCTTGGAATCCCTGGCCCACCACCTCTGACCTGAGATTCCCTTGTTCAGCTCTCTTCTGTTTTAATCTCCTAAATTCCTTCTGCCTCATCTCTTTTCTACTCACAAAGCCCAGTATCAATCCTATAGCTGTCACTGGTTTGGGGGTGAGGGATGAATATGAGTCCCAGTTACGTCTACCCCTTTGGGATGAGTAGGATTTTCAAGTATCTAATACAGAGGGTCACATTTGCCCAGGGATTGCCCTCTATAGTTAGCATCTGAGGCACAATTTACATAGTCAAAATTACCCTGGAAAATCCCTTAAACCTCCCAGTAAAAAATATAGGGTTTTGCAGTTACGACACTGCACAGTAATATGTGTATACAGTAATATGCATAGCATATAATTAAAATTACAAGTGCAAAATACAATTCTGCAGTATTTTTAATTATATACACAAAAGACAGTGCAAAGTTGAATATGAATAAATTAACTGGGCCGCTGATGCTACCTAGGCCTTTCGCCCCCAACTCCCACAGGCTTCCGCACCCTTCTAAATAGGCTTAAGGGCTCCATTTACATGAAAAGACAGACAGCTCCGGGAACCTTTGAGGCCTTCTCTTAAGATACACAATCACCAAAAAAGAATAAGGGAGAGCATTCTTTCACACAGATCTCTTTTCCTGTTTTTGCCCTGTGGCAGGAACAAAAGAAGATTTCTAAAAGAGAAAGCCGGTAAGAACTGCAGGCAAAAACTTCTACACCAGGCTGGTGAAAGATGCCCAGTTTCAGATGCTTCCTGGGGCTGCCACGTCCACCACACTCAACCTGGAGGGAATGTAAGGGTCTTTCAAATCAACTGGCCCAAGGTATCTGAAGGATGTACCAGCCTAAAGAGAAAATCAATTCTAAGAAGCCAGGCAGAATGAACAGGAAAGGGCATTTGAACTAAAACATGGGGTAAAACAAATGTTACCAGAGAACCTGAAGGATGAATGAAAGCTGAATAATTTTTGCAAAAGTGCTTATGGGGTCTAAAGTACTCATTCTCCAAGTCTATCTTTCAATATAGTGTCAGTAATTGTTTATCTTAGCTGTTGAATATTCCTGTAAATGTGAGAAAATAAGCTTATCCCTGTATCATTATCCCTACTTTCCTCCTCTCCTCCCTACTTCTTCCCCCTCCCCACATATATGCACACAAGGTCTCAGTCACTCAAGCTTGCACCTACCCCAGGGCCTTTGCACCAGCTATTTCCATCTGTCTTGAGTATGTTCCCCTCAGTTCTTCCCATGACTGGATCCGTCATCATTTAGGTCTCAGGCCAGGTTGAGTCCTCAAAGAAGCCTTCTCTAACTACCCGTTAATATATATATATATATATATATATATGTTACTTATTTGGCTGCCAGGTCTTAGTTATGAATGTGGGTCTAGTTCCTCAATCAGGGACAGAACCCTGGCCCCCTGCATTGGGATCACAAGGTCTTAGTTGCTGGACCACCAGGGTAGTCCCTCTAATCACCCATTTTACAGCAGTCAGTCTCTCTACATGTACCTGTCTTCTCCCTGTTTGTGGTGGTTTAATCACTAAATTGTGTCCGACTCTTGAGACCCCATGGACTGTAGCCTGCCAGGCTCCTCTGTCCATAGGATTGTCCAGGCAAGAATACTGTAGTGGGTTGCCATTTCCTTCTCCAGGGGATCTTCCCAACCCAGGGATCAAACCCGGGACTCCTGCACTGCAGGCAGATGCTTTACCATCTGAGCCACTAGGGAAGCCATGACAAGCAATGACAAGGTTCTATTTATCTTGTCATATTTATCACTATTGGAAAATATCTCATATATTTGTTATTTTGCTTACTGTCTGAATCCCTTCATTGGAATGTAAGCTCCTTGAAGACAGAAACTCTGTCTTATTCACCACACTCTCCTAAATACCTAGTTCATGCCTGGCTCAGTTTAGGTGTCCAGTAAATATTTGGTGAGAGAATAAATAATTCCCAAATCAGTCATAAAGCTATGGCCATGTAGCCTTAGCCCTCCTGCTTGGACCACAGCATCATGGCCAGGGAACCCTGTCTAACTGGTATCTACTACCTCAAGTACTAGGAAGAGGCCAAGAGGGAAAATAGGGCTTTAAGAGATGACTTGCAAGCTTAAATTTCTAGCTAGCCAAGAATATTATAGGACTGACTGGTTTGCGGCTCCTCTATATACTGTCTTCCTTCTCTGCCTACTAAAAAGAGGGAGGTACTAGAGATACAGAACCATCATCACCTACCAGGAATATCAGGTATATCCCTGTGTGAGATCTCCAACAGAACCAATTCTTTGTACCATGAACTAAAACCCAGGCTCCTTATACCTGGTTCAGCTAGACTCAGTGAGAACACAGGATTCCAATTTACGGCTTTGTGGGGAAAGAAAGCATGGTTATGGCATAACCATAAGACATGATGCCTTCTTCCTTGACCAAAAGAATATGCCCATTTCTTTTCACAGTACCTGCTGAGATTCAAGTCCACCGAACTTTACCAATCACACTGTAGACCCGACACAGCCCTGAGAACATTGCCACAGAGGACACTGATGGGAGAAAGAGTCAGCAAGCTCAACGCCACCAACTTTACAGGAGGAGACAAAAGACAAACATATGAGCACACACGGCTGACTGCAAATATCAGAAGAGGCTCAGAGGGTGCTCACCCTAAGAATCACTTATTATAGGAACAAATAATCCACTTAGAAGACAAGATGCAGAAGGCAGATGGAATCAGTGGTAATAAATGTATGTGTTCCCTATAATCTGAGCCATGAAAGACACTGAATAGTTAACTAGAGAATGGGGGATAAAACAGCATATAGTAACAAACCATGATGAATGGGAGAACAAACAATATTTCCCCCAGTATCTTCTAATGTGTCAGGCATCATCCTAGTTACCCCAGTTATGGCTACATGGGCATTTAATTCTTATAATAACCGTGTAGGGTAAAAATTCAATTTTATCCTTGTTTACACACATGAAAACACAGGAGGCCAGAGAGATGTGACTAAAAAATACATGAAGGCGACATGTCAAGATTGGAACCCAAATCCTGAGACTCAGTAGATAGTTCGCTTTTTACTTCCCCACAAGCATTTCCTTGATCAAGATCTCACAGAACCCATCTTTGTGAGACAGAAAACCACACATCAAATGAGTTTTCCAAATCTAATGTTTTTGGTGAAAATGACATAAACCTTCAAATTAAAAACAAACAAAACGGATGTAATCCAGGAAAGATATAGATCTCAGAAGGTAATTTTTTCTCCAGATGGTGTAGAAATAATGATACTGGTTTTGACTTATATCGTTTATTTTTCAGAAATGTTTGGTACAAATATCCACTGGAAAATATCTAACTGGAAACAAAACAAGACCAAAATAAATATTATTACTGGTTGCTTACCAAAATTTTCTAGGATGACTAAGAGAATTTACTTTACAAAATGTGTTGCCAGCTTCTTCGAATAGACCTGAGCAAATGTAAAAAATATACTTTAGTGATGCTCTGTGTATGTATCCACCACAGATACGTGCTTATCCACGGTCTGCTATCTACCTTACTTTGAAATCATATGAAACTATGGCCAGTTATAACCACACTGTCAGATTACAATTAGCATTATATACTTAACCATGCCAATTCTTCTTCAATCCCCTAGAAAAAGGCAAACCCTTCTATGTGAAATCACATGTGGTGACCCCAGCAAAGGCCTTTAGAATACTTTGTTTGTGCTCTGAGAGTTTTTATATCATCCTCCTTTTCTTTGCATATTGTTCAGTTTTTTTCAAAATAGCAAGAGAGCAGATAGGCCCAGTGGGATAAAGTTTGAGTGGAAGGACCAGCATGCTGATGAACTCATCTCCACAACTTCCTGAAATCCTGATGCTTCCTCTACATACGATTTTCAGCATTTAAAAATTTAGTCATGGGACTTTCCGGGTTGCTCAGTGGTAAAGGATCTGCCTGCCAATGCAGGAGACACAGGTTACATCCCTGATCCGGGAAGACCCCACATACAGTGGAGCAACTAAGTGCTTGTGCCACAACTATCGAGCCTGTGCTCCAGAGCCCGGGAACTGCAGCTACTGAGCCTCTTATGTGCTAGAGCCCGTGCTCCTCAACAAGAGAAACTGCCGCAATGAGAAGCAATAGAGAGTAGTCCCCACTCGCTAAAACTAGAAAAACCCGCACAGCAATGAAGACCCAGCACAGTCAAAAACAAATACACAACTAAAATTACTTTTCAAAATTCATTCACATGCATCTAAAAGCAACATTTTGATTTCCTTGAGACAATCAAGAATTAATATAGATATAAATCTATTATATGTAAATTATTGATAACATAATTCAAGATGCTTTTATTCTTATTTTTTCTGCACTTGACAAAATATTCTCAAAAAATGTTAATATGCCTCACTATGATTATGTATTTTTTTCCATTGTATTTCTTCGATTTTTGTTTTATGTACCTTTGTTTCTTTGTTGTTAGGTGTCTAATGGTTTGTGATGTCTATCTTCTTTGTGAATTGTACCTTTTATCATTAAAAATGTTCATCTTTGTTTCATTTAAAAATTAAAAATAAATAAATAAATAAATGAGGGAAAAAAAAATAAAAATTCATTCACATGCATCTAAAAGCAACATTTTGATTTCCTTGAGACAATCAAGAATTTCAGTATGATTTATTTGCAACCATATAATTCTTAGGAGTGACAGATATGAAAGAGAAATGCAGGAAAAATTCCATACTTGGAATGATTTCACCGACGACAGCACTTTCTACTCCCTCTTTTTTCTTTTTGAAAAGAGACTCTTACGTTTTTCATTTCATTCGACAAATATTTATAGAGCATCTTCTATATAACAGGCTCTGTTTTAGGGATTGAGATTACAGCAATGGGCAAAATAAAGTCCCTGCTTTGTGGAGCTTACATCATAGTAGGATACATCGTGTTGGTGTGTAGGTTGGAGAAATGACAAGCAGACAAGTGCAGCTGAAGTCCAGAGGGAAATCTGATCAAAATGATGGGAGACCATGTAAAACCTTGGGGGCCAGAGTGAGGATTTTGGATTATATTCTGAGACAGATGAAAAGCCACTGGAAACTTTTAAGCAGTGGAATGATAGTGATTTATGTTTGGAAAGACCACCCTGGCTACTGTAGGGGGAACAGACTTAAGAGGGCAGAAGTAGAAATGGGGAATCCAGGCTATAACAAGTTACTTAGATCACTAATGATGGTGACTTCCTTAGTGTGATTGGTAGAGGTGGAAGAAGGAAGAAGAGAATAAAATAGAGAATATTTTGAAAGTACAGTTGACAAACTTGCTGATGGATTTAATGTGAGTGAGGAAAATATAATCAAGAATGACTCCAAGATTCTTGGCCTGGGCAACTGGGTAAATGGTGTGCCTAACATCATGAAGACTATGAAAAAACAGCTTTGGGGAGAAATCAAGAGTTTTGTTTTAAATATATTAAGTTTGAATGCCTATTAGACATACAAATGGCAGTGTCAAGAGGTATTTGGATATATAAATCTGGAACCAAGGAATTCAGAACAGGAATCATCATCCATGTATATACAGCTGATATTTAAACCCATGGAGGGACTTCCCTGGCAGACCAGTGATAAGACTCCAAGCTTCCATTGCAGGGGGCATGGGTTCAATCCCTGCATGCTGCATGGTATGGCCAAAATAATAATAAAAACCATGGGACATGTACAAACAAAGAGAATAGTAAAGAAGTCTCTCACTGACTGAAAGAATTAACATTGTTAAAATGTCTATACTACTTACAGCAATCTATAGATTGCTATGAAATGTCTATCAAAATTATAAAGGCATTTTTCACAAAAACAGAATAAATAATCCTAAAATTTGTATGGAGCCACAAAAGATTTTGAATAGCCAAAGCAATCTTGAGAAAGAAAGAAGAAAGCTGGAAGTATCATATGCCCTGACTTCAAACTACATTGCAAAGCTATAGTAATCAAAACAGGATTTTGTTGCTGTTGCCGTTTGGTTGCTAAGTGATGTCCAGCTCTAAGGAAGCTCTATGAACTGCAGCATATCAGGCTCCTCTGTCCTCCACTGTCTTCTGGAGTTTGTTCAAACTCGTGTCCATTGAGTCAGTGATGCCATCCAACCATTTCATTCTCTGTCGTCCCCTTCTCCTGCTCTCAATCTTTCCTAGCATCAGGGTCTTTTCCAATGAGTTGGCTCTTCGCGTTGGGTAGCCAAAGTATGGGAACTTCAGCTTCAACATCAGTCCTTCCAATAAACATTCAAGGTTGATTTCCTTTAGGACTGATGAGTTTGATCTCCTTGCAGTCCAAGGGACTCTCAAGAGTCTTCTCCAACACCACAATTTGAAAGTATCAATTCTTTGGCATTCAGCCTTCTTTATGGTCCAATTCTCACATGTGTATATGACTACTGGAAAAACCATAGCTTTGTTGGCTCTGTAGACCTTTGTTGGCAAAATGATGTCTCTGCTTTTAAATACACTGTCCAGGTTTGTCATAGCTCTCCTTCCAAGGAATAAGCGCCTTTTAATTTCATGGCTGCAGTCACCATCCACAGTGATTTTGGAGCCCAACAAAACAGTATAGTATTGGCACAAAAAGACACACAGAACAGAATAGACAGCCAAGAAATAAACCTCTGCATATATGGTTAATTAATTTATGACAAAGGAGCCAAGAATATACAATGGGGTAAAGGGAGTCTCTTCAGTAAAATGGTGTTGGGAAAACTGGGCAGCCACATGCAAAAGAATGAAACCAGATCCCCTATCTTACACCATACACAAAAATATTAACTGGAAATGGATTAAAGAGAGGAGGAGGAAGAGAAGCAGCAGCAGCAACATGATGTCCCAGAAGCCAAGCCAAGTAAAGAAAATGAATCAAGGATCAACTGTGTCAAATGCTAGTGAGAATGCCTGAAAGACGAAAACTGGCCACTGGAATCAACAAAGCAAAGGTCATTAGTAATCTTGAAAAGACTGGTTTTGGGGGAGGCTGGGAACAAGAGCCTCATCAGAGTGGGTTGAGAAGAGGATGGTGAGCTGAACACAGTGAGTGAGGATTTAGATATGCCCTTTGAGTTGGAGGAAACACAGGGTAGCCAGAGAGGAAATGTGAAATCTAAAGCTGATTTTCAAGATGAGTATTATTCCAGTTTTAATGCTGATGGGACATGGAGAGAGAGAAATTAAGGAGGAAAGAAAGGCGTGAGGAATTCGAGGAGGTGAGAGTTAGTGGGATCCAGTGTACAAATTAAGCACTGGCCTTAGACAGGACCAGGGAGAAAATTAGTAGAGGGAGAGCTGACAGGGTTGTTAGTGGGAAGATGGGAAACAGTCTCTTCTGATAGCCTCCATTTTCTCAGTGAAGTCTGAGAAAACTTCATCAGGAAAGAGCAGAAAAGAAATAACAGAAGTTAGAGAAAGAAGAAGATATGAAATGGTTATTTCAGAGAGGCAATGCTGGGCAGGACTGAAGGCATTCAGGTAAAGATTATAAACATAAATTTAGACAGTATGTGTTATATTTTAGTGAAAACCAGAGTGGACAAAGAGTTAGGCTTAATTAGTATAGAGGTATTCTATAGTATATTAGAATCAGTATAGAGGTCTTCTGAAGGGTATGAGTATGAGGAAAAGCAAGAAGTTGAGTATATACAAAGTTGCTATTATCATAATGGACCATGGACTCAGTTTGAGGGTCTTTATGTGCTCAAAGTGTTTTGGAGTGGGGATAATAGAATAAATGACCTGTAAATACAGGAGGTGGAAGATACTTGCTAGTCATGACTTTGGAAGAGGGGATGGCGTAACTGGTAGTATCAGGTGTAAGGTAAGCTAACCAGAATGGGTTGCTGAAGTAGGATGGAAGAAAAGATCCTTCAGGGGAGGGAGTCACCCTGAGAAGTTAGAATGTTGGACAGATTGTCTACATGGGGTAATGAGATCATCAAGAAGGATTATAAACAAGGCAGAGAGAAATGAAGTCAGGAGCCTAGCAGAGACCAGGAAGTTGAATGATGATCATATTTTAGAAATTGATATTTCATAGGTCTGATTTCATCCAGTTTAGGTTCTATATTTGCCCTCTCTAATTAGAGATTAACTCTTGCTTCTGAGTGAAACTCAGCATCTAAATATGAGTCTCAGTTCAGTTCAGTCGCTCAGTCGTGTCCGACTCTTTGCGACCCCATGAATCGCAGCACACCAGGCCTCCCTGTCCATCACCAACTCCCGGAGTTCACTCAGACTCACATCCATCGAGTCAGTGATGCCATCCAGCCATCTCATCCTCTGTTGTCCCCTTCTCCTCCTGCCCCCAACCCCTTCCAGCATCAGAGTCTTTTCCAATGAGTCAACTCTTCGCATGAGGTGGCCAAAGTACTGGAGTTTCAGCTTCAGCATCATTCCCTCCAAAGACTAGGTAGTAATAATTAAAAACAAATCCATATGCTGGAATAATTAACAATAATATAATAACAATAATCTGTTTCATGTCCCTACACTTGACACTTGGGAAAGCCCAAGTGTCAGCAGTAGCTCAGCAGTAAAGAACCCACCTGCAATTCCAGAGATGCAGGCTTGATTCCCGGGTCAGGAAGATCCCCGGGAGAAGCGAATGACAACTCATTCTAGTATTCTCGCCTGGAAAAAGCTGTGGATAGAGGAGCCAGGCAGGCCTACAGTCCATAGGGTCACCAAAGAGTGGGACACAATATAGCAACCACAGAACAACAACAAGAACACTAGACACTTGGGTCTTGGAAAGCAGGTCTCCTAAGAAAGACCGCCTATCAGCAGTCCTTCCTGCTGGTGTTGGTACAAGTTAGGCCCCCTTGCCCTTTCTCACATCCTCTGATATGAATGAGACTCTCTGTAAATTTTTCTTCAAATGTAGCCTCTTAAGGGCATCCTTCTTCTTCTTCCCCAACCATGTTGCTGCTCCCATGGCCTCCTATGTAAAATCCTGAGCCTCCACTGCCTAGGTGGTCATATTTTAGACCAGGTTTATCCATTCCCAGTCAAAGTTGATTACAGCAGAGAGTTAAGCCACTGAGTCAAGGACAAGAAGTTAGGAGAGAATTTGACAGTGGGTGGTGGATCTGGAAGAAAGTAGCAGGACTGCAGCTGAGACCTGGCAATGAATGAGACTCCAGGAGGGCCTCTGTTGAAGTCTACGTTCTAGTTTCTGCCTCCATGGAGCTTCAAACTGTCATGACTCCTCTGCTTGCATTTCCAGGGGATTCTTCTTTCTTTGCAATAAATCTTCTTTTCATTGAGCTAGTTTGAGTGGATCTTTATTCCTCACCACCACAAAAGTCTAATTCCAACAGTACCAGTATGAACTATGACAAACCTGAAAAGTGAAAGTGAAGTTGCTCAGTCGTGTCCGACTCTTTGCGACCCCATGGACACCAGGCTCCTCTGTCCATGGGATTTTCTAGCCAAGAGTACTCGAGTAGGTTGCCATTTCCTTCTCCAATGACAAACCTAGACAGTGTATATAAAGCAGAGACATCCCTTTGCCAACAAAGATCCATATAGGCTACTACTGGTTTTTCCAGTAGTCATGTACAGATGTGAGAGTTGGGCCATAAAGAATGCTGAGCACCAAAGATTTGATACTTTCAACTTCTGCTGGAGAAGGTTCTCGAGAGTCCCTTGGACTACTAAGAGATCAAACCAGTCAGTCCTAAAGGAAATCAACCCTGAATATTCACTCAGAGGACTGACACGGAAGCTGAAACTCCAATACTTTGCCCACTTGATGCAAAGAGCTGACTCAGTGGTAAAGACTCTGATGCTGGGAAGATTGAGGGCAAGAGGAGAAGGGGATGACAGAGGATGAGATGGGTTAAACATCATCACCGACTCAATGGATATGAGTTTGAACAAACTCCAGGATATAGTGAAGGACAGGGAAGCCTGGTGTACTGCAGTCCATATGGTCACAAAGCATCGAACATAACTTAGCAACTAAACAGCAACAACAAACCAGTATGAGAAGGAAGGAGAAAAATGCTCTCTAGTAAATCATCCCATGGGGATGGTCAGGAACTGCCCTGACAAAGCAAGCAACTTGTGGGTCAGCGTTGAATGAGAAAATGATGAAAAAGATAACTTTATTATTGGACACCACACACACACACAATCTGACAATATGGTCCCCACTGAACTGTATCCTTGAGATGACATAGTTTTCGAGAATAAGTTGTATTTTGAAGGAACCATAGAAATCATTATCAGTGATACATATACATACACTTACACACATATTCAGTGAATCTAGGGCTTTTAAATTTTATTAAGACAAGACACAAAGCCCACAGGAATTTCCCAGGGCCACAGTAATTTTATTATTGACTTAAGAGATATGCTTCTCGGATAAGGAAAAACTAATCAAAACCAACAACTAGTATCAAATCTTACTACCCACATCACCTCACACAATTCAAGTTTCTGAATCTCAGATACCTCGCCATTAAAAGAGATGCATGTGCTCAATCACTCAGTCATGTCCTACTCTCTGCAACCCCATGGACTGTAGCCCATCAGGCTTCTGTGTCCATGAGATTTCCTAGGCAAGAACACTAGAGCAGGTTGCCATTTCCTACTCCAGGAGATCCTCCTGACCCAGGGATTGAATCTGAATCTACTGTGTCTCCTGCACTGGCAGGCAGGTTCTTTACCACCGAGCCACCCGTGTCTATACATGTTTATATGCAAAGCTACTGGCCTCAAGTGGTGTCAGTTCAGTTCCATTCAGTCGCTCAGTCGTGTCCGACTCTTTGCGATCCCATGGACTGTGTATGCCAGGCCTCCCTGTCTATCACCAACTCCGAAATGTACCCAAACTCATGTCCATTGAGTCAGTGATGGCATCAAACCATCTCATCCTCTGTTGTCCCCTTCTCCTCCTTAAAGTTATGAGTCTTACTTTGTGTTGTAGGAAACTGTACTTGCTTAATGTTTGTTACAGAGGTCTGAAATCAGCATCTCAGTACCATTTAAGTCATTATGAAGACATAACATAGCAGACCTGAGGCTGCTATTCTTTGAGCTCATAGGTTCACCCTGGGCAGTGTGAACCATTTGATTTCCCACGGCTTCCACAAATGAGGTGTTTACAGATATATACAGAATACAGATCTTTACAAGGTTTTACTGAGCAATTGAACTGAACTGAACAGATATTTAAATCAAATAAACCATATTAAACATTTAAACCCTTGTTGGGCACATAAAAAGTATTTTAAAACATCAGTTTCTACCCTTTAGTGTAAATGTTCTTACTTTCCTCATAATTAATAAATAAATATACTCAGTAACCAAAAGCATGAATTATCTATTCTGTATTCATTTTAAAGCACTATTTAATTAAAAAAAATTTTTTTTAGAAATCAAAAACCATGCTCAAACTACTGCAAAATTGCACTCATCTCACACACTAGTAAAGTAATGATCAAAATTCTCCAAGCCAGGCTTCAGCAATACGTGAACCGTGAACTCCCTGATGTTCAAGCTGGTTTTAGAAAAGGCAGAGGAACCAGAGATCAAATTGCCAACATCCGCCGGATCATGGAAAAAGCAAGAGAGTTCCAGAAAAACATCTATTTCTGCTTTATTGACTATGCCAAAGCCTTTGACTGTGTGGATCACAATAAACTGTGGAAAATTCTGAAAGAAATGGGAATACCAGACCACCTGACCTGCCTCTTGAGAAATCTGTATGCAGGTCAGGAAGCAACAGTTAGAACTGGACATGGAACAACAGACTGGTTCCAAATAGGAAAAGGAGTACGTCAAGGCTGTATATTGTCACCCTGCTTGTTTAACTTATATGCAGAGTACATCATGAGAAATG